>NJDD01001485.1:10858-21590 GCA_002245505.1 Calephelis nemesis | reverse complement strand
TACCAATCCGGGTGAGTCGCTGCGAAACTTTACCACCTAGTCAGATGTCACGGTGTTAGAAACGGTAAGCCTATGCTCGCCTTTTACAAACTGCCTGGTAGTAAGGCAGATGGTCTATTCTGCAACGGAGCTCGGACCAACACGGGTGAAATATAATATAGGTAATATAAGTATTATTCCTACAGCAAACCAAAGAGCAGAGAAGTTAATAGTATCCTTATGCCAAGCTAAAGATTTATGGCATAGGTATTTTAGACTTGTTTTCACACTCAACGTGTTAGTTTTAGCACTGAAGTAAGAAAACATATTCATGGTTGTTGAGTACCAGCTGTAGCCAGCGGCTTTATTTAATTGTTATAATTAGTAATCGTCAACTTAATCTTCTAATTTCTTATTTGAATGGAGTATTAAGAAGGTGGAGAATAATGGTGTGAATTTTTAATTGGTATTAAGTGCTGATGTTACAGGGCTCCGTTCTTTGACCGTTTTTGTTTCAGGTATATAACAATGACTTACTTAGTAATACTACGTAGTAGACATTTAAATAATAGTGACAACAGAACCACCTTATAATAATATCGATCAATAACATTTTAAAATAAATGCGTATAATGTTCGTATGCAGTATATAACAAGGTCAAGAAATAATTCGTATTGAAGGTGGCTTAGCTTGAGAGCATACTCTACAACAGATCCTCTTGAAACTTGCACTTGTTTTATACTTATCTATTTATTTCAATGTATATAGAAAATGGTGGATGAACAGTATTTGAAGATGTTTATCGCTGTGGTTTCGCTTACACAAAATTGATTTTAAAAAAGTGTAGAGTGATACAATGTTAATAATCTATTTCTTAATGAAAAAAAAAGTGTATTAAATTTACAATTCTTTATTTAGTTCAGGTTCCTAAATATCAGTGGACAATAATAATTAATGCGGTCCACATTTTTAACTTATTCAAAATGTTAGCTGTACCTAGTAATTTGTGTCAGGAATTTCACATTTTAGAAATAGTGAAAAAGAATGTCGTTTAATCAAAAACTTAATATTTACAAAACTAAAAAATGTAACCAAATTTCTGATAATCTTCAACAACTTCTTATAAAAAGATTTGGAAAGAAAGTGTTATGTCTTGCTGTTAGACAAAGCTAACACCATCCTACTAGGTGGTAGAGTTTCGCAGCAACTCGCACGGGTTGGTAACACCGCCTTGCCTATTCCTGCATTACTTCAGTGCTTGCTGTTGACGTGGTCCGGAGGGTATCCATCCTTGGTGTCTCTAGGCGGCGTGAATTTCTTAACATCAGGAAATCCGTCTGCTTATTTGCCTTCCTATAACATAAAATAATAATAATAATAATAATAATATCCATATAATAAATCAATTTTATCAAAGGCATATCACTCTTATCGGATAAGTAGTTTAGACATATTTGAATATAGTACTGATAGTTATATCAAATTTTGTAAAGATGTGAAATGGCGCAATTGTTGAGCCACAGCCCACAATAAACAATATTTGCCTCTGACATGGTCATTGATTTATGAACCAATCTTAAAGAAAAAATAAAAAAAAAAACTATTGCCAAATTAATTTTCTATACAACGACTTGACAGTAACATTTCGTTGTTACATTTTATGTTTTCCTTTTCGTTTGTTAATACGTTATTATTTGTAATATTTATTATAATAATATAATAATATTTCTCAAAAATAAAGATTCCTCCACTCCATGTCCAGGCATTGAAACTATTAGTCCCGAGGAAACATCAATGGCTCTATTCAACAAAGATTGCGATGATATTGAACAGGTGATTCTTGGTTTAAAAAATAAATCGTCCATCCATCCAATAAATCGTCCAGGTTGGGACGGTATTCGAACATCGCTAATAAAAAAATACTAGAAATACTATTATACCAGTGCTTAACTATACTTTCAATCTTTGTCTCTCTTATGGTATTTTTCTTAAGGATTTAAAAGAGTCAAAGTGCATCCAATTTTCAAGAATGGAGACAGAAAAAGTGTTAATAATTATAGACCCATCTCAGTTTTAACTACTTTATCAAAAATTTTCGAAAAAAATATAAATATGAGATTAGCCAACTACCTTAATAATAAAAATATACTTGCCAAAAATCAGTTTGGCTTCAGATCTGGAAGATCTACAGAAGACGCCGTACAATCGCTGGTTGACTCAATAACTAACAATATAAATTGTAACCTAAAAACCCTATGTATTTTTCTAGATCTCTCAAAAGCATTTGACACAGTTTCTGTCCCCATACTCTTAAATGAGCTACAGCGCATTGGCGTTCATGGCGTTGTGCTCGATTTATTTAAAAGTTACCTCAGCAACCAATCACAATTTGTTGTAATCGAGGAAAATGTAAGTGATGACGAATTTATTTCGTACGGTGTGCCTCAAGGTAGTGTTCTTGGTCCTACTCTATTTTTAATTGACATTAGTGACCTGTGTCAATTGACCCTACTTAATTCCCAGATACGAGTATTTACATATGCCGATGATACTGCTATATTAGTAAATGGCTCTTCATGGGCAGATGTCAAATTAAATGCAGAGTTAGGATTGCAAACTGTTTTGATATGGCTATCTCACAATCTTCTGACCCTAAACCTCCAAAAACCTAAATACATCACATTTGCACCTCAACTTCGATCCCAACTTGATGCTACATTTTGACTTCAGGCTCACCAATGCCCAAATATGGACGTTTGCTCATATTTCAGTCTCTCTCGTACTCATAATATTAAATATCTTGGGGTCATTGTTGACAGTGTACTGTGCTGGAAAGAACACAGTGAATTGTTCACTTCGCATATGAGAAAATTAATCTTTGTTTTTAAAAAATTAAGGACCAGCGCTGACTTCTCTATTCTTAAAACTGTTTATTACTCCCTCGTACAAGAACTACTTTCTTACTGCATAATAATCTGGGGTGTCTCCGCTAAAATTAGATTCTTGCATTTGGAAAGAGCTCGAAGAGCTATTTTAAAGGTAATGGCTTATAAACCTAGGAGGTTTCCTACAACTCAATTGTATAATCTATAGGTCCTGTCTGTAAGAAAATTACACATACAACGTACTATATTACGCAAGCATTCACTTCTACCTTTTAACCCTAATATACTCAATAATAGAAGAAGACATGATGGAGTTTGTGAAATTGAGAGATACCGACTAAACTCATTAAGCCATCAGTTTCTCTTTATCAGTCCCATTTTGTATAAAAAAATTAACAGAGTTCTCAATATTTATCCTCTGTCGTTTCGGGATTGCAAATTAAAATTATTTCAATGGCTTTTAGGCTTAAATTACGACGATGTAGAAGAATTAATTAAATTTTAAACTACCCTTAATTTAATTCAATTTATATCAATATAAGATATTTTTAGACACACACACAAACACACAACACAACACAACACACAACACCACACACACACGTACACACATACACACACTCACACACTCACACACGCAACTTTCAAGATTACTTATTAATTTTAAAATATTAGTTAATTTTATTTATCCTTATTGGAACAACTTCCGTTTGGTTTCCGGAGGTGGCGTTAATAACTGCGAAACAGTCTCTGACTAATGCAGTTATTATCGTTACAACATGTCGTAATTGTATAATTGTATAGTTGTTTCAAATGAATATTTTCAATTTCAATTTAAATTTTATTTTTCACGGGTAATTTTGTACTTTGACCTCGTACTTTGCAATTTGCATAGATATTTAAGAATATTTGACAACTTTTACAAGTTATGAATATGTAATTAGAAGAACCACGGAGTAACTAAGTATTTAAAAGTATAATGTAAATTATAATATTAGTATGGTAATATAATATATATGAGACGTTTATTTTACGAAATTGCAAAATAGGTTACATTTTTACAATTCCACAATTGTTAATGACTTTTAACTCCCAACTTTTGAAAATTCGGTAGTTTTTATGTACAACATTTTTAAAATTATTAGGTTACTTCTATCGACTTTAGATTATGCTGACGCTAGCTATGTAAATCTTACTGTTGACCAAGTGAATAAACTCGAGCGTCTTCAGAATCTCTGTATTAAGTTTATATTTTCGCTACGTAAATTTGATCACATTTCTGAATTTCGTGCTAAGCTCAAATGGTTGCCTATCCATCTTCGCCGGAATTGTCATATTCTCTCATTGCTGTACTGTATCCTGTTCAACCCATATGTCACTGCGTATTGAAAAGAGAAACTTAAATTTTGCAATGGTAAGGTAAAATTTCTTTGATCTAATGATAATCCTTCTCTCCAAGTACCCTCTCGTGACACTAACTAATATAGCCGATCTTTTACCTCGTCGTGTGTAATAAAAAAAAGTAACTCGCTCCATGTTGAAGTCAGGAAAGCCCCAAATATCAATTATGGTTAAAGTTAAACTGTTAATCTTTTTCATTTTGTAAGTATTTTTAAAGTTATACTTCTTTTGGCGCGATTGGGAAAAATGATGAGAGTGAATTTTTACGATGCCCGCGCACACAGACAGATAAATGTGACAGTCTGAAGTTAGTTGCTACCGACAGAAAAAAGCAACACCCTAAAGTTAGTTGCGAACCTTTTTATTTTTGGATTGTTTACGCCAAAGAAGTATAACTTCTTACGTGCATACTTGAGTACACACACTCTTTTTTTTCTATCGATATTTTATGTTTTTATTTGTTGTCTTGTATAAAGAGCACCATCGTGCAATATTTGTTTGATTATATCTGGCCTGGCTATTAGTTACTGTAGGAATACTCGGGCAAAATATATAATTTCAGTTTAGTAACACGTTAAAAACCAGCTTCAACTATTTCATTAGGCACTACGTTGTAATTTGATAATTCTTGTTTCGAAATATAGAAATTCCACATATTGGCCCGGTCTCCTTTGTAGAATAGACCATCTGCCTTCCTGTGCCAGGCAGCTCGTAAAAGGCGAGCAAAAGCTTGCCGTCACTTACACCGTGACATCTGAATCGGTGGTAGAGTTTCGCAGCGAAATGGTACCACCGTCTTACCCATTCCTGCTGCCATAACTTACTATTGCTCGAGGCCTAACAACCCAGCCTCTTGTTGGCAACACACCATTCCCACCTTTGGTGTCTCTAGGCGGCGGTAACTTCTTACTATCAGGAAATTCTTGTGCTTGTTTGCCTTCCGATGTTATAAAAAAAAATGTTATCGAAATTTTCCCATATAAATTTTATCAAAATCCCACTAGTCGTTTTAGAGTTATACTTATTAATGCATACATTTTAGTTTATCGCCTCTGCAGTTTAGCAGTTTGGCGTCGGAGTTGACTTCTTGTGGTTTTGGGTTCGATCCCCGGGTCCGACTACAAAAAACGTTGCCCGGGATTGCATATATGGCCGGTTGGCGATAGGTTTGCTAGCGATCACATTGTAGGACTTACTTCGAGTAGTCGTGGTAGTGCCTCTGCCTACCTTGTCGTGGATAAAGGGGCGTGAAGTTACTTTTTTCAACACATACATTTTTTACTAATGTGGACGACCTCATCAATCATCATTGACTAATTTGCAAGTGAGTTTGCCGAGTTATCGTGTAACAAATATACAAAAAAAAAACAGTTGAATTGAGAACCTTCTCGTTTTTTAGAGTCGGTTAAAAAGAAACATTATTATTACACGACCTGTAGTTTTACATATTATATTACTAAAATACATAATATTATTCGACCAAACACGGAAAATAATGCTATTTTATGTAGTTAAATATATGGTTTTAATTATTACTATCAAAGCAAGTAACCCTGCGAATTTTTAATTTATACTAATTTATGGACTAATTTCGCTTGTAAAACTTCAACTACAGATAAATATTTAGCAATTAAAGTAACTATATGTGTATCTTCCAACTCTACAACACGAGTACAATGTTAAAATTATATACGAGTGTGGTTATAATAGCATTTATATTCGTAACATGTGAAAGCTATAAAGTATTAATATTTTTCCCAATTCCTGGACGAAGTCATGCTATTCTTGGACAAGGCTATGTAAATAATCTTTTGAAAGCTGGTCATGAAGTAAGTATAGGATTTACGTGGGATAGTCGCCCCACATTTTGAAGTACAGTATTTTTATTTCAATATTAATATTTTTTTAAATGTTTTATTATTCAGAGTAATAAGATTTATTTATTTTTGAAATAAGAAACGAACCAAATAGAAAGCCTATTGTATGGGTTAGATAGCCTAGGATGATAATCACTTTTGCCCTTTTCGATAGTTCAAAAAAATCTTATTTAATACGTTTACAGTATTGGGTATTCCATCTCATATATTGATATGTGTATATCTCTCTCTCTCTTATAAGTAAATCAGTCTCAAAATCAAATGCTTTTGGTACAGGTAGGTCGATCATTATTTATGTCAATGTTTCTAGTGCAATCTTCACGTAGTAATTTTTTGAATAGTGCGATATTCTTCAAAACACTATTTGCATGTAGTTTCTTCTTGTTAAAATTCAATCAAAACAGAAATCTAGTCGCTACGTCTTTTTTTACATTTTCTTTACTCGTTTTATTTCATGAGCTTTGTTTCGGGCCTTATCACGATTTCTGATTTTCGTACCTTAACCATAGTAGAAGTGGAATCAATTTTTTTTTATTTTTTGAAAAAAACAGCTTTAGGCGTTTTTCTTGTATAAAATCAAAAATTGCGTGTTACCATACAACATAAAAATTTAGTAATATTACAAAATTTTTCTTCTTCTTTGTTTTTCAAAAGTTTGATTTGCACTACTTCTTCATTCTTCTTCCTTGAAGGAATTCCCAAGCTAATTAAAATTTTGTTACTTGAAAGTTCATAGCAGATATTGATAGTTCTTAAATCTTTCTTTGATATTGATAGTTCTAAAATTTTCTGCACTTAGTGGATCGCCAGCTTAGCTTTCATATTTAAAAAAAATAATAAACACATGCACGAGCTTCTGTAGTAAAAACATGAGGGTTGACGAGCCTAAGGGCATCTCCAGCCTCTGACAATTGAGGCAATTATCCTTTTCAGTAGGGATAGATTAAACATCTTTGCATTAAAAACAAATTAAAAATCATAGTTTACAGTCATACCAAACCAAAAATAAACCTATCAGAAGGAATAAAATAATATTACTTATCGTAGGAAAATTAACGGAACTTTAGTTCCGTTAATTTTCCTGCACAACATGGTATACAATAAGCTGTAGTCCAATTCCACATATGCAAATCAAGAAAAGCATGTGCTTTTCTTGATTTGCATCACTATGTAGTGATGCTCTACTTTGTACAATTCAAGTACTCGACTTAGCCATGAATAACCGTCCGCTTTCTTATAACAAATCCAGGCAGTGGAGATAATCTTAAGATCTCTCCGAACCTGTTGGGTAATAGCCATGTCAATGAACCACGGGACCTAACCCTACATCCATTGTTAACATGATCTAAAACATTATTTGCACTTGAAGGTAAACACGTGATGAGTCTATACTTCTTAGGATTAGTGGTACTACCCGATTTATGGACCAGATAGATGTAGTCATAAAAGATGGAAGAGATCTAGACTCAATAAATTTCTGGCATTGTTTTTCCAAGAGTACGTGTGAAGACGGCAACCATTTTAACCAAATGTTATGTACTCCGTCTGGCCCCTGGCTTTTCCAGTTATGGTTGCATGAATTTTATTTATTATATCATCTACACATATAGTAGCATAATCCATTGGTGGCAAATATTCACACGAGCGTTTCGTCATCCCTTCACTATTGATGTGGTCTATAGACATTGACCACATATTTTTCATAAATGTGGACGTATTTGCGCGTGAGCTGTGAATGCCCTCTCTGGTACTCTTTCCCTCTAATCTATACCGAGTGGTCAGTGCGCATAAGACCCCCACACTCATACACCTACTAATAAACATCTTCATCGTATTACTAGCATTCTGTTCCTTTCCTGACGAGTGAAAAGAAGCCACTGTCATAGGAATACATAAACCGGGAAATACACAACACAAATACAAAACACTGAATAGACGTCTCACTCTATAATACGGGTGCGCTATTCTTCGACGTGGTTAAGACGTTTGAAAAGGTATGGCACAGCAATCTAATCTACGAACTGGGCGTGCCAAACAGAGTAGTTCTCATCATACGAGACTACTTCGTCGAATCGCAAATTCAGATTTAGTGTAAAAGATACTCTCTGTAGCAGTAGTCCCCTAAAGGAGGAGGTAGGAGTACCGCAGGGCTCAGTAATCTCATCTTCACTATACACTCTACACTAACGGCGTACGACAACGTATCCCTTTTTGGTGACAGCGCGGCACTACATATTATGTCCCAACGTCATGGAGAAATAATAGACAATATCCTCCATTAAGCGGCCACGCTCCTGGTCTGTTTACAGCTTAGAACGCAAAGGTTAAATACAGATAGTAAAAAGTTAATACTCATCAACGCTTCAGACCTAGGCGTCTATACGTGGAACTATTGGCACGCGCATAGATGGACGTCTTATCCATGTTTGGTGTTTGTATTTCCATCACACTGTTAGATTGTCCCTCCCAGTATTAAATTATTATTATTTATGAAGAGGTAGGCAGAGGTACATCCGAGGCACCTACGACTAGCCGAAGACACTCAATCCCTCAATGTAATAAGTGGCAAGTCTATCGCCCACCGAAAACATATCCAATTTCGTACAATGTATTTTTTATGAGAAATTTGAAAAAACACATTTTCTTTCGGTTGCCAACTCGGGGATCGAATCTGTGATCTTACGACAAAAGCGACCCTAGGAAAAATAGTTATTTTTCAAGTATTTCAACTTTTTTTTCTTTTTTCTCTTTAAAACATTTGGTTTTTAGGACATAATAAAAAATGACGTAATAATAATATAACAGGAAAAAAATAACTCATTACTTTTATTGCATAATCTTTTTTTTATTAACAACCGACCTAACCTAATAATTGTAGTTATAAACCATATCATCTCGATAAAGCCAGTTTTAAACAAAATACAAATTCAAATCGGTCCATTCGTTTAGGAACTTCGAGCGTAGAAATGTTGGGTCCCTTAACGTTTTCTACCGCATCTATCATAGGGAAGCTGTTTGGTTTAATTCCAGCCGCTGATTTCCACCTTCGGACTTCGCGACAGAGTTTAAAGTATCGTGCCCATCATCTTGATGCGTGGCGATCTACAACTGTGCGATTCCGAAGACATTTTTTACCTCACACAACACCTTTGTGGAACCAGTTATCAAGGGTGGTATTCCCAAACAATTATGACTTAGGGATTTTCAAGAAAAGAGCGTACTCACTCCTGGTGTTGCGGATGACTGTGGGTGGCTCACGAATTTCACAATGGTATCAAAATACAAACATGGTCCTAGAAAGCTTGATATTTCTTCAGGGCCCTCGTGTAGGTACTAAATATATTGACATAAAAATATATCAATGAATAAACAGCAATTTTTCTGGTTTCAGGTTACATACATAACGCCAATGCCCGTGGTAAATACAAACGCAAACCTTCGCCAAATTGAGGTAGTGGAAGCAAAAGAACTACTAGCTGCTGGTGATTTAGTATATTTATTAAATGTTAGGAGCCCGTTACAGCTTTGCACGGTCAAGTTGTTCAGAATAGGAAGTTGTTCAGAATAGGTTCATGCGAACTGCCACCGGCACTCCGTGGTACGTTCGCAACGCGGACCTACATCGCGACCTCGATTTACCCACAGCACAGCGCAGCATTTCAAAGAACTATCAGAACGTTACTTTGAAAAAAACTGCTGCCCACCGGAACTCGTTGTTAGTATCCGCGTGTGATTACACACCGGTCGCGAACGCGCCCCCTAATCATAGAAGACCCTGCCACGTGTTATCGGATCCTCCGGACCCAACAACCGCGGCGAACGCTCTACTTCCTCCACCTCCAAACCGGAACACGACAAACTCACATCACAACAACATCACACGACACCGTCGCCTCCGGTCTCGGCCACGAAGACCTCTCTTGCGTCCGGCGCCTAACGCCGGGAAACGAGCCGCCAATATTCCTACTTCCAATCCACCCAGTATACCAGAACGCAGCACCAAGTCGAGGTACGGTCTCCCGGGAGACAGCCCTTGGCGCTGGCGTTGTAGGTAACAGCCCCATGCATTTAAATAATGATGTCTCGGGCTGAGCACTTTGCTCGGCCCACAAAGCTCGGTGAAGTTGCATAAAATCATGAGATTAGCAACAAATTAGTCATTAAAAAAAAATGCACGGGTGGATAAACTATAAGTTGTTGTACATATATGCCTTCATCTTAAACCACTGTTTACTCTACACACAAACATACTCTCACGCAAAGTCCCTTACGGAGTAAGCAAAAAGTGTCAAGTGCCTGATCTTACGATACTTGCAAATCTGCCTGTCTTCCTTCTATTTATAACTTCATAACCCTTTTCTTACAAACAGTCCGGTTTCGAAGACTCTTGATATCAAAATCGGACGAGATCAGATCGTTCTGATCGTCAAACGTCTACCCCGGTCTAGACGGCCTTGTCAATCTTTTCATTTACTTCGAATTGGGCAGGTATCCGTGGTCAGATCGCATTGTTAGACTGATCTGACCACGTCCACTCTTTTGTGTCCTTGGTCAGACTTACGTAATCTAACTACGGACACATGGTACAA
>NJDD01001485.1:0-10741 GCA_002245505.1 Calephelis nemesis | reverse complement strand
CAGAATCTAACCACGGAAACTAAAATTCCATCAGTATGACCAAGGACACAAAAGAGTGGACGTGGTCAGATCACTCTAACAATGCGATCTGACCACGGATACCTGCCCTTCGAATTCATTCGATCTGTTTTCGTATCAACATAAAATTTATCTGAATAATCCAAGCAGGCAGTAAAGTCTAATTTTTAGGGTCGATAGCTTTACTTCACCTAATAAAAACTTAAAAACCTATGTGCAAATAATTTCTCAATTTTGTAATGAAATGGATATGTCTACTTTTACACATTAATGGCTACAACTCAATAATTTTACGACATAAAGTTGGTAGTATCCTACTGTTTTAGAATTCTCATGATATAACCTACCTATTAATTAATTGGTTGGATAATTCAACTCCAGTACATTTTCTACACCACAGGTGCTCAAACTTAGCAGTTGATTAAATTTCAAAATTAAAATTGATATTTAGGGACGTCTGGTAAACTACTAGATTGTTTAATAGCGTTTTTGTAAAGGTAACTTAGGAAAACCATCATTGGGCAACACGTCAGAGAAAAAACGAACTAGACTTTAAATAGCGGACGTGATGCCCACAAATGTGAGAAAAACTGGGATTTTTCAAAATTTTACAAAAAATTGCATACATCGCAAAGTATTGGAGATAGATTTTTTTGTGGTACCGCACTCCCGCATACGCACACGCACGTTCAGTAATATCCACTATTAATGAGAAGTCCTTCATAATATTGATTGTATCTGTAGGCCGTAAGTTTAAACACAAGCAACTACTTCTACAGTCGGGGTTGATTGTCAATTGACAATGTCCTTTAGGGGAATTAACTTTGTATGAAAATCGTGACTATATCGTATACTCCATGACTAAGTCAAGACAATTTTTCGATAAGAGAAAAGACTAAAAATCTTCCTGAAACTTTTTGTTACAGACGTTGATGTTCAAAAAATGGTAAGCAACCCGGATTACGAAACAATTAAAGATACTATGTTGCTGTTCAAAGATTTCTTCATAGGTGTATTATCTACGAGAACAATACAACGTTTCTTGAATGACACCAGTGAACAATTTGATGCCGTGATCGTAGAATGGCTGTATAGTGAACTTGGATCTGGGTATGTTAATATTGATTAGGAAGGGAAAAATTAGTAGGACTTCTGAATAAAAAAGGCTCTGTGGTCTAGCAGTCCGGCGTCGGACTTGACATCCTGAGGGCTCGAGTTCGATCTCCGGATAGGGTAAAAAAAAAATTAGTGAAAGTAGTGTCTTCACGTCCATATCCCCGAAGATTTAGGCAGAGCACAATTAGGGCACCCACGACTAGCCGAAGACACTAAGTCCCACAATGTGATAGGTGGCAAGCCTATCTCTAACCGGGCACATATCCAATCATGAGCACCTTTTTTTAAATTAGAAAATTACGAAAACCACATTTTCTTTTTGTTGCCCGACCCGGGATTCAAACCCGGGACCAACTAGATTACATAGTTTTGTAGTGTAAATAATGTAGCCCGGGATTGGATATATGCCCGGTTGGCCACCTATCACATTCTGGTACTTAGTGTCTTACCTAGTCGAGGTTACCCTGGTTGTATCTCTGCCTACCCGCGATATGGGCGTGAAGCTACCTAGGATATCTGGTTGATTAAAAACATAAATTGTACTTTGAAAATGAAGTACAGAAAAAGTAATAGTACTGTACAGAACATTAGTACTGATGTACAAAACGTGAACGAATTTGAATCCTAAGATGTGTAGTAAAGACCGATATTACGAAGGACAAAGAGACTAGATTTAATGTGAAACTCAAATCAATGTTGAATTTCAGACGTAAGTTGAAGGCTCATATAGCGTTGAGCGTAGCTAAATTGTATCGCGTTGTAATACTTGATACGGTTTTTTAGCTACTGGTTTCGAGGTGAGACTCTTCAAGAGATACGCCGCTTAAGTATAGTGACATTGCTTGGAAAAGTTTTAAAGTCAAAATGGTTTTTCAGCTTTGCCACAGTTTTCAACTGTCCCTTAATCTGGTTTATATCGACGGTGCCGCATCACCTGGCTTTGTCTCTGGTTGATGACCCACCAAACCCGGCCTATTCGTTTCACATTCAAACAAAAAATTATGAGTATACTCTATTAGAGCGTGTAAAACAATTATGGACAATATTAGAAGTGGAACAATTTAGACGGTAAGATTTCATTTTGCTTTAGCAAAAGTAGATAGAAAATGTTTTTGATGATGTTTGAAATGAGATGATTGTCGTCGTTATCTGGAAATTAAGTGGCACTTTCGGCTAATCGTTAGGGCCCTGTTTGTATATTGGCCTACTTCTTTGGAATATATGCATGAAAACCTCCATTAATCTACAAAATTTATGTATACTTATAAAAAACATCTCCTGACTGACTGACTTATCATCGCTGAGCAAAAACTGTTAAAGTTTGCAGCCATTAAATTTCGTGAGTAGCGTCATTTTATTAATTAGATACCCACTAAGTTGAAAATTTGTATGGAAGACTGTTAGAAACATGAACATTTTTTTGGGCGACTTATTAAAAATGAGTTGTTACGTATTTAAGCGTTTCTGGGAATTCTAAAGTTATGGGGGTGAAATAGGGGTTAAAAGTTTGTATGAAAGTCCATGTTGATGGGCTATAATCAGTAAGTATATTAATTGCCACGGGTAAGAGCTTGTCAAAAACAATTTAACTATGATTGATGATGGGCATGATGTGAATGATATGTAAGTAAGGCACATATATTTGTAATTTTCTTTCCATTGCATTGTTCACGAAACATGTTATGTGAACTCAGCATTTGTCATATTATGTCAAGAGGTTTTTTTTGTACACAGTTGGAAAGAAGAGATTCATCTCGTGATGACAACAAATTTGTGTTACTTTTGCACTGGTTAAGATATCCAAATGCTTTTCTATCAAGGAGCTCCTAAATAAGAAAAGATTCTTAACTCGACTGCACACTTTTTCCACAACCTTTATTCACTTTGCTATATAGTATTTGTGCGGATGGAATTTCGGAAGTCGATTTTGGAGCAGCTATCTTTATCCGATTGAGTTGGTTTCTGGAATACACTAAAGTTTAAATATGAGTTTTTAATTTTTTGATACAATGGGGCTAGTATGATGATGACGAAGAAAGGAACTCACATTCCCAACATCAGATGTTTGCACTTATATGATACAATTTGAATATAACTTTTCAAGTATATTGTTAAAACTAGCTGTATGTAATAAATGAAAACTTTTTTTTTATGATATTGGAAGGCAAACAAGCAGACGGATTTCCTGATGGTCAGAAATTCACGCCGCCCAGAGACACCAAAGGTGGCAATGGTGCGTTGCCAACCTGAGGCCGGGACGCTAGACCTCGAGAAAAAGTAAATTTACCGGCTACCTTACCCTCCGAACCGGAACACGTCATGACGTTATGGCGGCAGGAATAGGTAAGGCGGTGGTACCAATCCGGGCGAGTCGCTGCTAAACTCTACCACCTAGTCAGTTGTCACGGTGTTAGTGACGGTGAGCCTATGCTCGCCTTTTATGCTGCTGGCAAGGAAGGCAGATGGTCTATTCTACAAAGGAGCCCGGACCAACACGGTTTTATAAAGGTTTTAATGTTTTCTTTATAAAAGATGGGTCATGATAGGTTTAATTGATCACTTTTAGAGTTACATTTAATAATACGTACTTATTTGTTGGTCCGGGCTCCTTTGCAGAATAGACCATCTGCCTTTCTTGCCAGGCAGCTCGTAAAAGGCGAGCATAGGCTTATCATCACTAACACCGGGACATTTCACTAGGTGGTAGAGTTTCGCAGCGACTCGCCCGGATTGGTACCACCGCCTTTCCTATTCCTGCCGCCATAACGTCATGACGTGTTCCGGTTCGGAGGGTAAGGTAGCCGGTAAACTTACTTTTGCTCGTGGCCTAACATCCTGACCTCAGGTTGGCAACACACCATTAGCATCTTTGGTGTCTCTAGGCGGTGTGAATTTCTTACCATCAGAAAATCCTATAACATAAAAAAAAATATTTCCTTTAAATTATTTAGTAAAACTTGATGTACAAGGTGGTTTTCATTTTGTAAAGTTGTGCAACTCTCTATTGTAAACTGTATAATGGTCGTCACTGTTATATATCGACTTAGGGTAGCCGGTTGTACTTAGTCACGTTTACCGTTACCATTACTTTAAAAATTACGTTTATACTTACATTGTTACTTACTTTAGCGTTTTGAAGTAGACATATTTTTATTTGTTTACTTATTCCATAACAATGAACTTTCTCAATACTACCATTAGTACTGATTTCAGGAAAATCTACACTGATGAAGTTAAAACATTTGAAAGAATTTATGAACCAGCCATGATTACTAGAGGACGTCACTTACCCCATTTTGAGGAAGTCCGATATAATGCTTCGATGATTCTTGGTAACTCGAACGATTGTACTGGAGATAATATCCCGTTGCCGAAAAATTATAAAGAAATCGGAGGATTTCATATTGGGAATATTCAACCGTTACCAAAGGTGTGTACTTATTTATATCTTTATTTATGTATGGACTGATGATACCCACATTATAATCTAGAACGTGACAACTGGGTACATCAACTGCTAATGAAACGATTTGTACCTAATTTAAAGATGTTACTGCTGTGCTACTTACTATTATTGTATCAACAATACTTATATAATACTAGCTGCGCCCCGCGGTTTCACCCGTGTAAGTCCCAATCCCGCTGGAACTCCGGGATAAAAAGTAGCCTAAATATTATTCTGGGTCTTTAGCTACCTACATACCAAATTTCATCGTAATCGGCTTTGTAGTTTTTGCGTGAAAGAGTAACAAACATCCATACATCCATACATACAAACTTTCGCATTTATAATATTAATAGGATATATAACTCAGTAATGTAAATGTCAATAACTAACAAGAATAACTTAAAAGGGGTATCATAAATTTAACATGTGTATGTGTGCGTGTGTGTTATGCGATTTGTGACGTTTCAGATATTACAAGAAATATTGGATAACGCTGAGCATGGCGTAATATATTTCAGTCTAGGAACCTTAGTCTCATTGAAAAACATTGACCCTAAATTAATAATGGGCATTCTTCATGCACTTGGGCAGCTCGAACAAACGATAATTTGGAAATTGGATAGGTCTTTCGCTAATGTACCTAAAAATGTCCATATTGTTGATTGGGCACCACAAACAAGTATTTTGGGTAAGTAAAAAACATTTGTTTTTTGGTGACTTTAACTGTATACTTAGATGCATATCTCTATTGTTTAGACAGTTTAACGCCTGTTGTTTGAAACTTCGAAATTTGAAAACTGAGCAATAGACGTAAGAAACCAAAACGAGCCCGAACGTGACCAGAGCCTTTACCATGAGTTGGTATAGATTAAGTTTGGTAAGTTACGTGTCGAAATCTATGACATTTTTGTTCTAAAAGTGTATTTCTCTTAGTTACCAATAGAGGGCGCTGTCCAACGTTTTCATACAAATAATTTACAGAGACGGTAGCGAGTATAGTAAACTTGACAAGCTGTAAACTCATGGTCAGGGCACTGTATTGTAACTGTCGCTACGATAATTTTAAGCGTTAATGAGATGTAATAATTATTGAGCATGGCTTGCGGTAAAAAATGATTAAGATACTGCCTCATGTTCCCTGTGTTGGTCCGGGCTCTTTTGCAGAATCCGGTCCGTAGGGTAGACTTGCATTAAGGCTGACGTCCTAGCCATAGAACAACGACGCCCCTGTAACATCTATGGTTTCTATATTTCATTCCTTTTTTAGCTCATCCTAATTGTATTCTGTTCATCACACACGGGGGCTTGCTATCCATCACCGAAGCTGTATATTTCGGTGTGCCGATAATAGGAATGCCTTTCTTTGCTGACCAATATAATAACTTGAATCGAGCTGTTCGACGAGGATTCGGAAAAAGACTGAATTTTGATGAGAACATTCCGAAACATCTACATGCTGCTATTAAAGATATAGTTTCAAATTCAAGGTATAGATTTTATCTTGATTGGTTTTGTTTCAATTTCATTTAGTTTAAATAATAAAAAAAATTCATGTGCAAAATTTTGTGTTGGTAACCTTTTTAAGAATACATAACAAAAACACAAGCCTGTTGAGTTTCTTTCGCCGGATCTTCTCAGTGAGTGACCGCGTTCCGACCTGGTGGTAGTGTTTAGAATTATATAGACGCATTACAAGAATCTTTGTATAGATCTACGTAATTAAATCTATTTTAAATTTGAATTTTTGAATTTTGAATACTTTAAGATGTAGTAAATCGATCAAAAATATTTGAGAAATTCTACTTTATTTTAACACAGAATATTAATATTTTTTAGATTGAAAGTGATGTAAAATAGACACCATTACAAACAGACTTCAAGTTCTAAGGGGTTTCATTTTTTTCAGGAGATCTTTCAGTTACCATTATGTTTGTTAAAATATCTAAAACATTGGTCTGACTCTACTACTACAATTAACAATGTACTTTTCAAACACCAGAACAAAGAATTAGAAACTTCAGAAACTTTATTTAAGTAGGTCAAACTTAAACATTAATTTTGACAAATAGATTTTTTACATTTATTGTACTGTGTTAAAGTTGACTTGGCATGTTTTTTATTAAGGTCTTATAAATCAAACAGGCCTCAGCACAGCTTGCATTTTCGGTCTTGGTTTTTCCTTGTTTGTTTTTTACATGTATTACTGTTGTGAATATAATCTTTGATATGCTCTTGTTCTTGTTTATACGCAACTACCCGTTAACCCGCGACTTTGTCATGTCAGCGTAGAATAGGTTTTCATACAAACTTTTATACCTTTAGTCACCTTAGAAGTTGATTTTTGAAAAATGTGGTAGTCTAGGTTAAAACTACCTATATGCATATCAAATTTCATCACAATAAGTTTTACGGTTCACTACGGGCAAACCACTAAACCTAAGCAACAAAAAGAGCAGCAAACAGATAGGATTTTCACATTTATAATGTTAGTATGGATTTGCAACGTTAGTACAAGAATAAGACCAGTTTTACTTAACCGTAGTTTACATGCAAATTATTTGTTATCGAGTGAGGATCGCTTTTGTGTGACAATGCCTTTTTGATTGATTTGACATTTGGTTTCAGTTACAAAGCAAGAGCCAAAGAAATATCCTCAATTTATCATAATAGACTGACATCAGCTGAAACTGAAATGGTACATTGGGTGGAATACGTCATTAAAACTAATGGCGCATCACATCTTCGGTCCAACGCATTTGAAATTAAATGGTATGAGAAGGTGTATTTAGACTTAGCTTTAGCAATATTTTTGTCCATAATTTTATTGGTATTAATATTGAAAGCACTTTTTACGTTGATCAAAATTGTTTATTCAATAAAGGTGAAGACAGCTTAGGATTGATATTTAAATAAAACAAGAGATAAAAAAAACAGTGATATTTATTTATTCTTTGTTTTACATTACGAGAAATAATATACAAGATATAAAAAATATGTCAAGTGGAAAGTGTATGTATGGCTGCATGGTACGAATGAATATGTTTTATCGTTCAGGAGTCTCTGACCAAAGAAGGATTATCTCTGTTATCTATCCTGCTGCTATATCTATATTTATGTAGCGAGTATATCGGCTACCCTAAATTTTATCACGATAAGCCAAGATCCAAACATTTCATTTCTATTACCTTTCTACTATGTCTAACGATTTAGCCTTAGCAATTGCACAAAAACCCTTTTTTTTTTAAGTGTGGAAAATCCCCCCGGATACCCACCGCTCTCGGGGGAGAGCAGCGGGTTATGTCGGACTCGAACCGACTAAAAACCACACGATGACCTTCCTGCCGCCCGGCAAGTAGCGAGATGGGGTCGCGTTGGCATTCACCATCTCGCTCCGTGGCTACGGCCCGGTCCTCACCGGGCCTCCTCCCGCGCTGAAAGAGGAGCGACTCCGGCCATTGGAGTCGCCCCCCAGGCGTGCGAGGCCGTGCTGGCCAGAGGAAGTCCCCCGACTCCCCCCGGTAGCCCCGCATCGGAAGCACTCTGAAGGCGGATGAACCGCCTTCTCGCGCCCTCGGTCCGCCTGCGCCGGAGCGGGCCCGTGTTGGGATCGTCCTCCCGGGCCCTTCTCTCCGTCTCCTTTTGCGTCATTACTTCTTCGCAAAAGGAGACCACCGCCTGCCAGGACCTGTCACTACCGAGCATGGCGTTGACTACGCTCGGCAGCGAGAGGTCCTCTCTGCACAAAAAAGTTAAGTTAGTTTAATCTACAGTGTCTGTGTCATTAAACAAAAAATCGTGGATAAAGTCAATGGTAAGCGTTTTTGAAGCGTCAAAATAATGTCAACGCACGAATGATCGCTAAGATTAAAATTTAAAGTATTTTAAATTTAAAATAAGTAGATCAAAGAAATATATTTCTGTGTAATGATTTAACAATGTAATATATAAATTTGAAATTAAAACTTTTATAGTTTAATGAACGTTATCAAATACAGAAAAACAATTAAATTAACAAATACCTTAGCAAAAAACCTAGAGACCAATCTAGATTGAAAAATTTGTCGCTATAATAGAATTTATGAAAAAAGTATCTTTACGCCCGTATCTGAGAAAAGGCAGGCAGAGGTACGACAAGGTGAAGACACTTAAATACGTAACTTGTTACGAAATCCAGGTAAAGTATTGTCACGTTCATATCCCCGAAGAGGTAGGCAAAGGCACAGCCAGGGCACCCACGACTAGTCGAAGACACTACGTTCTACAATATGAAAGGCAAACCTATCGCTAACTGGGCACATATCCTATAACGAGCAACTTTTTTTATTCGAGAATTGAAAAAAAAACACATTTCCTTTTTGTTGCCCGAAACCAGGATCTCATGAATTAAGTCCAACACCTGTACCGACCATGGCGTAAAACAGATAAAGAATAGTCAAAATTGCTGCACGAATTGTCCTGTGGCTGGGATGCTAGGCCTATTGTGCAAGTCTACCGGGTGCCCTATCTTCCGGATCGGAAAATGATAGATTATGGCGGTAGGAATAAGCAAAGCGGTGGATCCCTACCCGTTCGTAATTGCTCGCTAAAATTTGAGAACAGATAGACCGCTATAGCTAATTTTGGTTTTAAATTATTTGTGGAAGTCCAGGTAAGGTTTAAAAGGTAAGAAAAAAGGAAAAAATGCAATGAAAGTAGAAAAACAATAATTCCAAATTTTCCCATTCGAACAAAACGGGTTAAACGAAGTTCGCCGGGTCAATTAGTATGTTAAAAAATAATTATTACACACATCTGTCAACCGTAAGACCTTTTATATAGTTAATTTTTAACTTAACTTTTGTTTTGTATTTTCAAAACATTTCAGTTTAATACGAGTAATAATTATGTATTTCATACTAAAAACTAATATAGTAATGAGGAAAACTAAATCTAAGTAGCACTTCTGGTACCAGGGCACCACGAGCGCGGGAGAGCGCATGTGTGGCGCTCCTTTGGTTTTGATGACATGCTCCACCCAGTGCACCAACTCCTTGCCTGGGGAGATCGGTCTGTCGTGGTAGATTGCTGACAATTCTTTTACTTTTCGTTTGTACCTGAAATTTTAAAGAACTGATGGTAGATTTTTTCTTATGGCGATGATGACCAAGCGGTCCCGACGCTCACAAACTCGTACTTTTGATCACGCTGACGCGCGACGTCTCACCCACACAGTAAGCGTAAGCCTAATAGTACACTATGTATATATTCTCCGTGAGAAATTAAAACAAATGTAGAACAGCTAGTTATCTATGAATGTCTTGCTCATGCTCATTGAGATACAGAAATTAGTTATATGTCCAGAAACGTCAATTTGTTAGTGGTCAATTATAGCACCCGTACATGCAAGTGTTTTCATCGGTTGTTGCATACCCTCTGTTTTTGAAAAATGTCGCTGCATTTTGTTAATTTTTATATTAAGTTTATCAGTATTACGCATGATAAATATGGGTCCATAAACTACTTAATATTCTAGTATTTAAATTAAATTTTATTTGAGGATAAGATACACCACTCAGCGCAAACAAACTTTTTACTTTTATTTTTATATTGGCTGAAATTTTAGCGAAACGATTAATTAAGTAATAAAAACTCTATACAGACAGATATCTTTAAAATACATTCGTATTTCAAAAGCTTGACGAATATAGCCGAAGCGCATAATTTAAACAGTACTGCTATATGTTGGTCGATGCGATATAATCTTGAATATCTTGTTACTTACTTTGGGTCAGTCAGAACTTCGTGAATAGCGTCGTTCAAGTTATTTGCCATGGAAAAGGACAGATCGACTCTCTTAGCAAAACCTTTCTTGACAGCTCGTTCTGTGTTAATAAACTGATCCCCAAATACTGGCACAGCTATCAATGGCACACCAAAACAAATAGTTTCAGTGATAGATAGCTGTCCTCCATGGGTGATGAATAAGATCACATTAGGGTGAGCTGAAAGCAAGAGTTATTAACTTTTTTTATTTATTCAACTAACTAAATCTTACATTTTACGATGTGAAAACATGAGCCAAACTGTTTGTGACGTGCCGGTATTAAATGAAATACAACAAATTGAAACTAATGAAAGTTATGAAGAAAAGAAATTGACAACTAATGATCGACAAAAAGT
>NJDD01001484.1:242319-267791 GCA_002245505.1 Calephelis nemesis | reverse complement strand
AAAAAGAGTTTATACTTAAATGTCTTTTGAAATTTAAGTAAATTATGATCGTATGTAGATTTAGCATGAATCCCAATCATGATACATACAGACAAACAAAAATCATATAAATGTCAAAAAGATGTTGTTTCGTAGCCAAACGCTAAAAGCGGAACTCTTAAAGATTCGTCATATTTGTCTGTCACTGTAATTTTTTCCCGAAGCTGTAAGAGCTGTGCTGTTGTAACTTAATAAGTAGACGTATTCTGTGAGCCGCCTTAAGATTTTCACGCATAAATAGGAAAATATCAATATTTTTTTTGTATTTCCTGTTACTTAGAACTAAAACTCTTTTTTTATTAAATTTATATGTCTACGGATAGGATAGTTCTTCAAAACTGATAATGAAGTTTTTTAATGTATTCATTTCCTAAACTGAATAGTTTGCGCAAAAGACACTTCTAAATTGGTAAAATGGCACTCCTATTGTAACTTCTACAATAAGAGGATGATAACACGGAAAAGTATATCTAATGTACGTTACCGTGTAAGCTTGCAGCAAAAATTGGTTTAAAGGATTTTTTTTATTGGTAGATACTATAACACAAATACTTAAAATTGTTGTGCTTGACTGCGAAGAGATGGCGTCATGTAGTTTAGAATCACGCAAGGTTGTATCATAAGTCTATTAATACCATGTCTTTGATATTATAAATTCGCGCATATTGCAGAAGAGATGTACGTTGTAACCAGTTGATAGTGAAATGGATATGAACTTTTGTATGATAATTGTGGAATCCTTCGTAAGCGAGTAGGACTCGCACTTAGCTGATTTATTTTAAGTACTTTTTATGTAGACGATACAGTCTTCTGCGGTTTCATTGTAAATATGGTTTTGCACAAAATATACATAAACATACTTCTGTAATTGCAAGTCCAGTTAGATGTTAAATTGATACGAATTTAACATCTAACTGTTTATAACATAAAACTGGTTTATAAGTCTCCGACCGCGAGAAAGTATTTTCTTTCTTTGGAATGACTAATATGATGCCAACCCAGCGGTTTTTACAACTTCACCGGGCTTTGTGGGCCGAGCAGAGTGATTGGCCCGAGACATCATTATTTAGATGTAATGGACTGTTCCCTTCAACGCCAGCAATAAGGGCTGTCTCCCGGGAGACCGTACCTCAACTTGGTGCTGCGTTCTGGTTACTGGGTGGACTTGATGGAGGAATAGTGGCGGCTCGTCGCTCAACGTCAGGCGCCAGGCGAAAAAGAGTTCTTCATCGCCGGCGGCGACGGTGTCGTGTAGTGTCCTGTGAATTTGTGTTGCTTGGATTGGGGGGAGGCTCGCGCGAGAAAGTGCAATCGTCTTGTTCCATACTTGAGAGCTTGCGACCAATTGCCCAATTGTACAAATCAAACAAGTGATCACATGATGCCAGATTGTGCATAGATTGCAATTCTCGAAAAACAAGCACATAAAATGACGTTATTAATATTCACTCTTGCACATCTTAATATAGCTACAAGTAACTATATAGTGGGTGCGTCGTTTCAGCTGAGATAATCTCTTACCGTGTCATTCGTCTATAGAATCCATATTTTTTATGATATTGAAAGGCAAGCAAGCAGACGGATTTCCTGATGGTAACAAATTCGCGCCGCCTAGAGACACCAAAGGTAGTAATGAGGCCGGTATGTTAGGCCTTAAAAGTAAAAGGCCCGCCACCTTACCCTCCAAACCAGAACACGTCATTTGATGTTATGGTTGTAAAAATAGGTAAGGCGGTGGTACCAATCCGGGCGAGTCGCTGCGAAACTCTACCACCTAGTCAGATGTCACGCTGTTAGTGACGGTAAGGCTATGCTCGCCTTCTACGAGCTGCCTTGCAGGAAGCGTGATGGTCTATTCACCAAAGTAGCCCGGATCAACACGGAGATTCAATCTAATACAAATATGAATAATAAAAATTTTAAACGCATTAGCTTCAGTGGGGTTGCGACTTCGCCTCATCTCGCTCTATACAATTATTTTGTCCGTGTGTCGCGTGGCTCCAGTAGGACACTTGAATATGTTTCACAACGACTGTACGGGGTTAATTTGGAACTATTCAAACGGATGAATGGGTCACGTTCTCAGTGAAACGTTTACATGAAAAATATGTTTTACTTTTATTCATATCTGAGCTGAAAAATAACTTTTTGCTTTAGGGTTAACCGATAGCAATAGATCTGAAGCTTACGTTGCGTGTTCACATTCACTCAAATGTTATATAGCTATAACTTCAAACAAGTTTAGTTAATGCGCAGTAGATGTAATACCATTGTTTGTATAATAAGATCAGAACTAGTTTTTTTTATAGCTACACATAAAAATCCTATTATAAAACATTTTTATGTAAAATGTTGCCAAGACGAGTCCATATGGTCCATATGGATAAGGTGTTACGTAGAGCTAATCATGAGAATCTACACCTTCTAACAACCTCTTACAAAATGTAAATGTAAACAAGTACATAAGTCAACCTTACGGCGGCCGTCTAAAGGGATATCATTTTTAATATTATTACTACAATTAAAAAATGTACAAATATCCTTGTAATAAACAAAATTGTAACACATGTTTCTGCTAATAAACCTTATTATTATCTATATATTAATACGTGATGCCAAAACTTTGGACCCCTTTTTATGAAAATTGCGCGGACGCAGGGTCATAAAATTTAGCACAATTACAGTTTATGTATAGGAGAAGTGCAGAACGCTAATATTTTTCAATGATAATGATTATAAAGTACGTTAAATCAATAAATAAAACATTACCCACTCCACCATGCATTTGACACACACAAACAAATATGTAGTAATTAATAATATTTGTTGTTGAGAATGAACTAGGGAGAAGAATGAAAAATTTAATTTATAATTACTAAAATATTTCTTTTTATAATTATTAAATTTATTTTTTTTTAATATTTCAATAATACGAAATTGAATTTTAAATTGTTTATGTGTATGAAGACGTTGTCATAAAAATGTTTATGGATACTAACAGACTAGCCGACTCAGCAAACTTCGTTCACTAGACACAAGATATAGCCGTGAACATGTGTATGTATATGGAAGATAACTTGCAATACGTTTAAATGTTTCTCTTCATTCCAGATTATATTATTGTGTTATATTATTCCATTATAAATAAATAAGTATATGTATAAATAAGTATTTTATATTTTCACTTGATCTAATGGAATGTAAATGGAAATTGATTTATATTTCTCAAAGGTAATGGTATAATTATGCCGGTAAAAATTCAGCAAATTGCTTGTTGTGATGAAACTGTGTTTTGTCAAGAAACAAGCTACAATAATATTATATCAATCTATAAATGTAACTTTTCATGTCTACCAAACCCCATCGAATCTCATCAACCATCAAATATTCATTATCTACCTTTATATATTATACACATCTTGCGTGCGTGTGTATATGACTAAATTCTTCGTTTGTGATGATTTTTTTGTGTGTGTTCCAAGGGATTCGAGAATGGTTTAAATTCACAATTTTGTCCACTGAAAAATAATAATAACTGTTTTATTCATTGATCTTTGGATGTTTTACTTTGGATCTGGCAGACTGCGCTACTATCAAAGTATCAATCAAATATTACATAGTAGCTGCAATTGACGTCAAGCGATACAAAGTTTGCTGAGTCAATTAGTCTTTAATTTACTTCTTGTGTGCCTGTGTATGCCTCTGAATTCTTCCTAAACGACGTTCTTGTATATAAAGATAAATAATCATGATAACAATAATAAATAAAAATAGATATTCCTCTACTAGTTACACAAACTGAATCTTACCCCAAAATAAGCAAATAATAAGGTTTGTGGTCGGTTTTAGTCAACAATACTAATACATTGAGACACTTAATTAGATACCAGAATGTATTAAATAAACAACCAGACCTGTAAATGCAGACATCGAAATATTCATCATACAAATGCCTGTCCCAGTCGAGAATCGAACCCGAGCTACGCAGTTGGACAAAGAAAGCTGTCATAGCTGACAGACGTCTCTCAAACTCGGAAACCTAGGCATTGTTTGGGAATTAGTCTTAACAATTATGCGAGTTGAATACATTAATGCAATAATATAAGAAGCGAGAGGCTGACTGAATATTTAGCTGGCGTAAGAATGTGACACTTCATTAAATATTAAGGCGAAGGGCGCGACCCAGATATTGGCAGAACTAAATGAATGAATAAGCATGTGCGTCTTGAGGCCTGAAATTTAAAACGCTTCCCAAGAACGGGACCGTGAACCGTTGAAGAGGATTATTTCTTCATTGTACAACATTATTTTTAACCGCATCTGATTTACTGCAAGGTTCGAGATCGATTCACGGTGGATGTAGACATTTGTGTGATGGAAATCTATCCATCTAAGTATTTTACAACTTTTAACGACACTATACATTGTTGACGAACAACCATGACACAAACGTATGATTTTTGACTCAAGGGTTACTTATGTAATTTGAGATATTTATTTACACTAGTGGTCACCCGTTGGTCGGAAATCGACCATAATAAATTTTAACATCTTGTTGATAAGAACGCCATTTTCTTTGTTTCCAAACTGTATGGTTGCACGATCTGTGATCTTTTATCGTTATCATTAATATATTTGTTTGTGTGTGTTAAATGCATGGTATTGTGGGTAATATTTTATTTATTGATTTAATGTACTTTATATTTACGAAGTTAAAAAATATTAGCGTTCTGCACTTTGCCCGCACATAAACTATAACTGTGCCAAATTTTATGCTCCTGCGTCCGCGCAATTTTCGTAAAAAAGGGTCCAAAGGTTTCTCATCACGTATTAATATTATATAGATTACTACTTGTTGTTACTAATACTCTTTAAAACATGACGTGTTTATGTGCTGAAAACTCATTTGCGACGATTTTTGTAAAGCATTTCTAGTAATGAATTCTTCTTAATTATTTCACGATTTGCTTTGATCCCGCTCCCGTTTGCTCGGCCCCGCTACCCCAGCCTAGGCTTTCTCCGCCCTTCGCAATTACTGAAATTTATTTCAACCACATGTACTTCGCCACGCGCTGTAATTGACACGTCGACGTGTCGGTCGCTTACACTCGAGTGTTTTAGATATTCACCTCAGTTAATGTGATTATTTGGTAAACTTGTCATTGTGTTACATACGACAGTTCATCTGACACTTTCGATACACCAAGCTCTCTCTTGAGGGGAACTGCTTTTTCCTTTTTCCTTTGGTTTACGTAAATGGATAGACCAATTTTGCTGATTTATTGTCGTGCTAGAGAGCTAGCATAGGTAGCAAAATGTTCTTTTGTAGAAAGAAATATTGCAGGAAAAAAGTAAAAACAATAATTTAATTTTTCTATACAGATTGTCGACAGCTATCAATGTCAAACGGCAAGAAAATCTCCAGGTATGATATTTTTATAAAAGTAATGTTTATTACTAGTTTTGAAGTTGTAAGCATGTTATCAGCCTGGGACCAACTTATAAAATATGCATTTGTATACTTTTGCATATTTTACCCATGTGTAGTTGTTATACACATTATATATGTAATCTATATGAGATGCATGGTATCAATACGTTTACAATATATTTCGTGCAAAGACTAATTTATAGACACGGAAAGTGTTATAATGACCACGACAATATAATTTAATCAGAGTAAATTACAAAAACCGCAAAGTAATTTCAATATTATGTCTTTATCAAAATTTGCAAAAAACTTGCTTAACCAATGGCCAAAAAACTATATTACCACTACTAGAACACGATCTACTTAACTAAAACATTTATTATAATCCACTCATAAATAGAAGAGACAGAGAGACGAAAAAAGACACAAAAAATGTGCAGCCCAATTCAGAACTTTCTCATTTTTAAATTAAGTTGAAAATTAACTCGAATCAAATATCACTTTCTGTTAGGTTTAAATTTATAATTTTACGGAAAGGCAGAACTTTTACCAGAAACTGTAAGCGCTGACTTAAGTCAGCTTAACTCAAAGCACTTAATAAAGCACTTAACTCAAATTTTTTCTAGGTAATTTTTGGATGTGGAACATTTTATAACATATGTCAGCTTAACTCAAAGCACTTAATAAAGCACTTAACTCAAATTTTTTCTAGGTAATTTTTGGATGTGGAACATTTTCCCATTTGTAATATCTATATTGTAAATGATTCAAAGCATAATATAACTGCTCGAGGTTAATAGATTTCATTAAGTGTTTTATTTATAAAAGCAGGCTTATTAATTACAAAAAATACTTAAAAAAAAACAAACATATTTTTGCAATACTTCACGCTAAGTTCCTTGTAGGGTCTGAATTTCAGGTAAACCTACAAGAGGCACATGTGACGCGTCTGTGTAGGTGTATTTAGTCTGTGTAGGAAAAATGAAAGGGCTGTTTAAGCTGCTTTTCTAAATTTAATTCTAAATTAAATCTATATATATATATATATATATAAAAGAAAGTAGTGTTAGTTACACTATTTATAACTCAAGAACGGCTAAAGATACTTTTTATTCTGTTCAATTGTGAGGAAACTGGTAAAAACAACATTTTAATTTTTCCCATACAAACTAAACAGGCGGAACGAAGTTCGCGGGAACAGCTAGTATATTATATATTTGATTCCAAATTCAAACCAATAGCACGATTGCATGAAAGTTTTATTGTAAAAGAAGCCTTCAACTATAATTAAACCAATTTTTATGAAATCGTAACAAATAGATAAACTTTGATGGTCAACAATTTAGATTGCTTGGGATTTATAATAAACTACAAAATCCTGGTGGTATAGTATCTTTACAGCTATATCCCCGAAGGGGTAGGCAGTGGCACAACTAAGGCAGCAACGACTAGCCGAAGACACTAAGTCCCACAAAGTGATGGATGTAAAGCCTGTTGCCAACTGGGCACATAATATCCCACCCGGAGAAACTTTTTCTTTATTAGAAAAGAAGAAAATGTACATTTCTTTGTTATTTCACTAGGCATAAATGAGGTCGTCACATCTCTACGCTATAATTTTATTCAATTATTGTCACTAAAAAAAGTATCTTCACGCCCATATCCCCGAAGATTTAGACAGAGGCAGGGCACTCACGACTAGCCGAAGACACTAAGTTCCGCTTTGTGATAGGTGGCATGCCTAACGCTAACTGGGCACATATCCAACCCCGAGCAACATTCTTTTTTTATTAGAAAATCGGAAAAACCGCTAGACCACAGAGCCGACAACCACACAGAGGCAAGTCAGTTAAAACCAAAGTAAACATTTTATGAAAGAACCCTACAACATTATTATCTCTTTTATCCTCACAAATCTGCACAGTGAGGCTCCGTCATTAAAAAATATTTGATCGCTTTGCCGTAAACTGATAAGTAAATAGAAAACATTGTTTGCGTTGTTGACACTTTCATTGTTTTTATAGCGTTTTTTTAAATGTTGGAGTTTTTAAATAATTATTAGGTATCATTATACATACTATTATATTTATACATACTAAAATATGAATGTTTGTTACCTGAATTCATGCAATCCCATCCGTGCTGCTCCAGCCTGCATTTGAAATCAAATTAGCCGTAATTAAATCAGCCATTGTTTAATATTGCGTTTCCGGTAAATCGGCGCCAGGAAATTGATTACATTGGAAGTGTAAAAAGCCAAACTAAAATATACGATTACAATGACATTTAGTTTTGATGTAAATGTTCACAATATAATTGTAAATGCTTTTCATTGCACAAATTTTGATTTTAAATAGATTATTTTATACAACGTTTCATGATTTTAAATGTCGATTATTGTTAATTATATGAAATGATTATTTTAGCAAGTAGCGGATCCAACGAAGTGCGACTACTAAGTTTGTATCAATTAAGGCATTTTTTCATTCACTGCTACTTTTCCGGTTTTTTATTTATTTAGGAACCTTGTCCTGAGCATAAAAAACACAACAAAAAACGACGGGTTGCACTCCGAGAGTGCCAGCAGAAAAAGTGTAAAAGTACATCGTAATAAATTTGTGAAAAAAAACATATAAATGACAATAGTAAAAACTGTATGATTATTTTTGCTATACATATTTGCAAACCACAAAATGGTAATATATGTTGATACAAATAAGTATTTTGTTACAACTTTGAAACACGCATATTCCGCAAAAAAATAAATTTGATATAATTTCATTTGATATTTTGCTGGTCTCAAACTACAGAAATGGAATAAAAACTCAAACATATGATAACCGAAACTTCAAGTAAATATCTATTTATTGGTAAAGGACGTCAACGCAACTGGGAAACTTCTGGTGTTACATCTGGACAATTATGGCGATCACTTTTCGTTATACAAACCGTCTGCTTGTTTGTCACGTACTCCATAAAAAATCCCTCCCTCCCTCCGGATTCTTGTTCATCATTTAATTCGTTTGACCAGGTCATCCAATTTACAGTCATATCGTTTTAGAATTTCCACCGGACGTATTACCTCGTCTTTGATCCCCATCTTTCTAATGCTTTAGTATGTTTTGGTAGTCAAGTGATTGATCCGACCGATTTCGGCCATGGCGACCACTTCGACTCCTTAGTCGGTTTGGCGCTGATGCGCTCTTAAGTGACTTATATAGACAATTTTAGCGGCAAACTCCCGTGCGTAATGAGGGCACGTCAGTTTGCCGCCGACCCAATTGTAGTGAATGACGACGGGTGGACGAGCTTTCAACTCGTCGCGCTTAGCGTCGAGGTCAGCTTTCCGCTGTTCCTCGAATTCGCGGACTTGCTCTGCCACAATCCCGTGCCATTCGGGCCGCTGTGCTGCCAAACTCTCCCATTGAGAGGGCTCAATGTTGCATCTTTTCATATGTCGCTTCTGAACATCTTTGTATCTGAGGAGTTGACCGCCATGCTTACGCTTGCCTTCCTCTAATTCGGAATAAAAGATGCGCTTCGCCACCCTCTCCTCCGCCATTCGTGACACGTGACCGCACCACCGAAGCTGTCGACGCATTAGATAAGCCTCAATGCCACCGACATTGGCTCGTCTCAGAACTTCGGTATTACGCACCCGATCGGACCATCTGATCTTCATGATGGTACGAAGGCATTTGAGGTGGAATCGATCTAAAGTGCATAATTATGTGGTGACGGTACACACACCAGGTCTCGGAGGAGTAGAGGAGATTTGGCAGCACAATGGCCATGTATACAGAAATCTTAGTGGCCAGCTTAAGATCATGCGAGCAGAAGACCTTGGGACACAGTTTACCAAATGCCGCTGCTGCAGCATTGATTCTGCTGTTGATCTCAGCATCAAGGTCACACTTAGTTGTTATAGTGCTCCCCAGATAACGGAACTTGTCGACCTGTTTCAGCACATCCTCACCAAGCTTAATAGCCAATGTCTCACGACCATGTATGTCTAGAGACATCACCTCCGTCTTTTTGACACTGATCTTTAGGCCAAATTTACAGCATGCTTGGTGAAACACGGACATTAGCCGTTGCAAGCCATCTGGGGATTCTGCCAGAAAGCATAAATCATCAGCATACATGATCTCTGTGATCACTGCATGTGAGACTTTAGTTCGCGCCCTAAGTCTGGCCAAGTTGAGGAAACAGTCTGCAGGACCTCCTTGACTACTACTGCAAAGTATAATGCAAACAGTGTGGGCGCTAGGACGCACCCTTGTTTCACCCCACAGGTAACGGGAAGAATTCTGACTGCTCGCCGTCTACGGAGACGCAGCACTGCATGTCGTCATGCAGGAGTCGCAGAAGTCTCACAAACTTTTCCGTGCATCCAAGTTTCCCTAGCACCATCCATAGGGCTTCTCGAGGCACACTGTCGAATGCTTTCTCCAAGTCAACGAAACAGAGATACAAATTGCGACCTTGTTCTCTACTTTTTTCCTGCAGTTGACGCACTGAGAAAATAGCTTCACACGTGCCTCGGTCAGGTCGGAAGCCAAACTGAGTTTCAGGCAGTACCTTCTCTGACAGATCTTTTAGGCGGTTCAATAGAACTCTGGCAAAAGCCTTTCCAGGAGCCGACAATAGTGAAATACCGCGATAAGAGTTGCAATCGGATCGGTCACCCCTGTTCTTATAGAGAGCACTTATGCGAGACACTTTAAAATCACCTGGAACTCGCTCCTCCTCCCACATACGAACAAACAGTTTCCACACGGACGTGTACAACTCCTCACCACCATATTTCAACAGCTCACCAGGTATAAGATCAATGCCAACCGCCCGTTTATTTTGCTGCTGTCTGATGTCAGTGATAACTTCGCCACACGACAGAGGCCTATCCAGCTCACTACATAAGGGAAGCTGTGGCATCATGCTGATATTGTGCAGATCTGTTGATCGATCTACGTTAAGCAGAGTGTCGAAATGCTCCGCCCAGCGTTTTAGTACATCCTCCTTGCTGGTCAAGAGGTGCATACCGTCTAGCGTACGCAAAGGCATTTTTGCTCGGTATGATGTACCAATCAGCCTACGTACCTCACAGTAAAACTCCCCAAGCTGTCTCGTGTCAGCAAGCCACTGCATTTGACAAGCTTTAACCCGCCACCACTTGTCTTTTATCTGACGAGACAGCCTACGCAATTCTTGGTCACTCGTCCTGACCACCGCGACACCTCCGTCTTTTCTACTGTGTCGTCGCAAGAGCTCTCGATGTTTGTCGAAAGCTGCCTGAAGAGCATCGCTGTTGTCATCAAACCAGTCTCCTTTGCGTTGGATTGTTGTACCCAACGTAGCTGATGCGGCTTTCATGAGATGACAAGACAAAACCCTCCATGCAGCATCGACATCATCTGTCTCATACAGCTTGAACGTATCTCTCCTCAACCTCGCGATCTTTTAGCCTTTCCACGTTTAAACACGCAGGCTTTTTCGACATAGATCTACGTGGTCGGCGGAGACGGAGTCTTAACTTAGTGACAATAAGTCGGTGGTCAGTCCAACAATGGGCACCACGCATGACGCGGGTGACTATTACTTGACCGATGTCTCTTTGCCTAACGATAACATAGTCTATCAAATGCCAGTGTTTGGACCGCGGGTGCATCCACGTTGTCTTGTGCTTTGCGGCTAATCGAAACATAGTGCTCGATATCGCAAGGTTGTGTTGAGCACAAAAACTGAGTAGCAGCTGCCCATTATTGTTCATGCTGCCAACTCCGTGTCTTCCCAGAACTCCAGGCCAAGCCTCATAGTCCCGACCAACTCTGGCATTGAAATCACCTAGCAACAAGATCTGTTCATTTGCGTGTATGCTATCCAACCATCGAGATAATTCCTCATAGAATTTATCTTTAATGTCATCAGACTTGTCTAGCGTTAGAGCATAAACACTGATGACATTAAGGTAGTTATCTCTATCCAGATGGAGGCGCAATGTGGTAACGCGGTCCGAGATGTGAACAGGACATTCCTCAAGACGCTTTACTAAATGATTTTTGATGGCAAATCCCACCCCTGAACGACGAGCCTCGGATGCAGGAGTACCCTTCCAAAAGAAAGTGTAACCACCTCCACCTTCCACCAGCTCTCCTTCATCGGCAAGATGTGTTTCGCTGAGTGCAGCCCCATCCACATTATAGCGATGAAGTTCACGAGCTACTATGGCGGTTTTACGTTCAGGACAGGCGTTGCCATCCCGATCAAGTAGCGTTCTCACGTTCCACGCGCCAAATGCCATGATAAATGGAGTCTTGCTTTTATTTTCCCTGAAACGTCGACCACGAGTTGAAATGATGCGGTGGCAGCCGCGGTTACTACCACCTACCAGGACAGGACGAGCAATTTTTAGGGCACCTTTTCTAGCCCCCTCCTTGACTGAGCAAGGAGAGCAGTGCCTCCCTAAATAGGGCTGCTCTGTCACCCCAGGTGCTGCCGAATTCGTATTGTCGTCCTGAATTTGCAATGCAAAAGCGACCACGACGTGTACTCACACCCCTGGGACCGCCTATGTGTAGGAATCGGACAAAGCCTAGCCTGCATCACGCTAGACCTCTCTACCTCAACCCATCGCCATAGGACTTTACGTAGCCGGAGTCCACTAATCGGAAGCGGTCAAATGCGCAGGATATATTAAGGTGCGCAAACGTTCGCGCAAACGCAGGCGCACGCACTCGTCCTTCTCCTCCCCAATTCAGTGGAACGGTGAACCGCTACGACTGAAGGAGGAGTCAGATGATGTGTCTGGCCGACGGTAACTATACGCCCTCTACCGTCACCCTAGGCCATCCACCTTGCCTTGCTGAATCTCTGAGTCCGCCAAACTCTTTCGCATATCTGCATTGAGTTGCCGTCCCCGCCGAAACAGACTTTGAGTGTATTAAGCAGGAGGGAGCCACTATTTTGACCATGGAAAGTGGAAGTGGAGATTGAAGGGAGCGTAACGAAAGGAAGGATATAAGGGTAGGGACACTACTGTCTCAGTGCTAGGGGAAGGTATCGAGAACAGTAGCAGCTCGGGAAGCCGGGGTCGCATACCCGTGTACCACACTACAACTTTGGGCCAAGACGTTGTAATAGGCACCCCTGACGTAAAAATAGGGAAATTAATAGTGGTGGCGTTAGATATCTGTAATGCTGTGTGTGCCAGTTGGTTGTTCTAACAATGATGCTTGTACCACCGGTAATGCCAAAAAAAACCTATTATCGAGATAAATACCATAAATTTCGGGTAATATTTTACAAATGTAACAGCGACTTGCTTTGCAGAATGGATTCCTTGAATCGTAATTAGGCTGAGATTAAGTTAATTTGATCGGTGATGGACATTGAACGTACAGATTACTTTATCACTATCACTTTATCGCAAATTTCCCCTTTTCTTCTCGAGATATTCAATAAAAAATATATTACATACGAGTAGCAGAACTAAGAAGAAGCATATCTCGTACGCAGTCAAGTTGCTGCACAGCACTGTAATACCCGTGATGGTGTCGGTAATGACTTATTTAACCTTTCTACTGCCTATCCATACGGAGACGTATTATTTGAAAATAACTCTTTCAACTATCAAATCTTTGTAGTATTATGTAAATTTCTGTATTTTAAATATTTCATCAGCCCGGTAACCATATCTTGAGAAACAGAAATATTGATGTAGAATAAGCCTTTATTTTGCTAATTCCGCATAAACAGTGTAGCAGCTGTTACGCAAAGTAACGCATGATTCAATAAAATATTGCAAATGTGTTATTAATCAACCACTACCTTAATAATTTCCTACTATGGAAAATGCAATATTCAGGTCGTTTGCGACGCTGCGGCATTATTACTTCATCTCCTGATATAATTAAGTGGTGAGACAGCGTAAAAATCGCATCAAAGCCAAGCAATAACCCCCTTCATTCGTTCTCATTTATGACCCTAATGCCTGCAACGAGCGTAGCCGTAAACTATCACACGAAGATTTAAAAAAATGATCAAGTAATGTTATTTTCTTGATTATATTGTGGGTTGTGGACGTTTCTTTCTCTTCATTCAAGACGACTTGCGATGATGTGTTTGTGTTTTTTAAATCAAATTCGCCCCGAATCGTTAAGCGTTTAAGAATAGGTTATAATAGAACAATTCTTGGTTTTTTTATCTCACTCATGAAATCCGTTGACTTTTGATTGGGTTCAGTTTGTTTCGTTTCCCCAGTACCGTGGTCTGTAGTAAGCATCGTCTGATCACAGCTATTTGTAACGAATTTTCTTTGATACCATACGAACGGTACTCCTTATAATAGTGATATGTGCTCATCATTAGGTTTCGAGTGAGCACATGACCTGCTACTTAAAGTATCTTCACATGCATATTCCCGAAGAAGTAGGCGGAGGCACAACCAGGGTCCCTACCCGAAGACTCTAGTACCACAAAGTGACAAAGTCTATCAAATTTCAACAACATAATCTCTAAACTTAAATATTATTTGGTCGCTTAGCTATTCCGGTACTAAAAACTATTGTTTATCTGAAAAAATAATGAATCATGAATTTATTTTTCACTTTACGCCCATGTGATGGTAGCGAAACGGCCAAGCCGTATAATTTGACAAAGATGTAGAGTATTTGAGTATACGGTTTGTAAGGTCACCTGCAGAGTCAGAAACTTGGACCTACATGACATTTAAGAACTTTTTAACTGCGCGAACCATGTGGACTTATTGATTAACATGCATAATTTTTCATTCATCATTTTCCTCGGAATGTTTTTCGAATGTTTCTCGAAAGGACCCGTACGAGTTCGGCACGTACATTTATCATATACTTAAGCAAACGGCAGCTTCAGTAGGTTTTCACTTTGTGGCTGCAAGCCGCGGCTCGCATCATTATAAAAAATATATCATCAGTTCGTATGAGACTCTCGCATCGGGCGAACTCAGCATCAAATCATTATCAAACCAACAATCAATGTATCAATCAATCAATCAAATATAATTTATATATAAATATAATATATAAATATAATTTAATTGTAGTATTATATTAGTATCAGTGCAAAACTATATTATTATTTACAAGTTTTAAAATCTTTTTCAATTTTATCAAATTTCTCATTATTAATTATCAATCGATCATCATCAACAAAAGTCCATAGGACTCTTGCGAAAGCACCTACAAGTAGCAAACATTAAGCTCATATGTTACAAATGATAAACCTCTTGAGCAAATTTATTGATTCCTCTCGCTGACGGAACTAGATATGATAATGGTAGGCACTGACATAATGGTGCCAGGAACAACTATAGTTGCGAGTCAAGACCTGATTCTACTACGTAGTTAAATGTTTGATAATACAGTATACCGGTGGTATGTGGCTTACGCGAGTGGTACATGTGTACAGAAAAATTTAAAGTTACCTCAGAATTGCTACACTTAAACTAGGGTTGTCGGTTATATCCCCCAAAGTTCCGAGCCTTGTCGTGGCGGGGGGGCTGAGTAGCATACCTCGAAGTTGTGTACGCTGTGTCTCCGTGCACCACTTTAGACGACATGCGGCCCCATGTTAAAAGGGGCTGCGCGACGTGGATCGCGAGATCCAGCGCCGCCGGGGCAGTGGAAGTTTGCCAAAGCATCCCCACAGCTCTGGTACCTGGCGAAAGGAAGGACACCGTGGGGTTTTAGTCAGTAGGAGTCTGACATAACCATGATGAATTTCCCTTCGATAAAAAAAGGGTTGTCGAATATTATGATGCAATTTCGTGTTTCATTACTATATTTTTTATAGTTTCCATTAATACCTTAAAACTTATAACATGCTACAGATAATTGTATTTTGAGATATGTTTTAGTAATTTAGCTGACGAAATGGCCAATCGATAAAAAGTCAAACCAGATTGATTGAAACCATCACGGTTAGTCGCTAAATGTTCGAATATAACTTTAAAATAAATCTACCATATTAAAGTCATTTGATATTTATTTAAAAATTGCACCCAAATAAATTTAGAATTTCTCGCGTGTGTGGTAACCCTTGACTAAGCCCGTCTGCACCAGATTTAGGTCACAGACATGGAAGTTTCACATTTTTAAAGACATTTTTAAGATTTTAAAATTAGTTATCCTTAAGAAGCTGCACTTTGTACATATTCATGTAAATTGTGTACTCAGCGAGTAAAATTTTCTCGGTGTATTCGCGATTTTGTGCACCACGTAGGTAAACACTTTGTGCGTATTTTTTATAAAGTAGTGCTTAAAACGTCTTAAGTAGTTTTTATTTTAAACATTTATTATCTTTACCAAAGCATAAAATAGAAAATAACAATTCTGTTCGTTTCTTTACCCGTGCGGCCCGAGGACTAGAAGGTCTGACGTTTTATTAAAATACTTTCAACCGCCGTAAGACCTACGAACTGGAACACGTCAACGGCAAGCGCTGACGTTATGGCTGTAGGAATAGGTAAGGCGGTGGTATCAATCCGCTGTCAGATGCGGGTCGCTGCGAAACTTTTCCACCTAGTCAGATGTTACCGTGTTGATGACAGTAAGCCTATGTTCACCTTTTACGAGCTGCCTGGCAAGAAGGTAGGTAGTCTATTCTATAAAGGAGCCCGGACTAAAACGGGGGAAAAACAAAGACAAGTAGGGCAGTAAGTAGAGTCATGACAACAGATATAACGAGATGTTGTGTCAATTCAGTTGAGTTATCAAAATGTTAATACAATATGCGGCAGTATTCAGAAAGTGTTACAAAGCTTAGGAAGGCATGTTGTTAAGGACTGATTTCACTAATCATGATAAAAACTGAGTTTGTTAAATTAAGTTTAGTGTAAACGAGTTCAATTATCGGTTGTTATCGGGTTTATAAGCTACTGAAAGTGCTCTTTTAAAATTTACAAAATATCATTTGTCCAAATCTACTCATCACGTTTAGTAATAGTTAAATAACAATATATTTACAAAAATCAAAATTTCTTTTAAAATAAAAGCCGTGTATTAGTTGATCGTGCTAAAACCCGACTGTGAAATCTAGCTTAAGGCGATGCACAGTCGTTGAATTATTCCGAGAAATGTCTTTCGACATCGACGTTTCGGGTTCAACGTGACTTTGTTTCGGAACGCTTCGCCGTATTTTGGATACGAGCCTAAACTTCACTAACATTAAACGCTGATAGAAATGGACTGCTTTGATTTAAATTTAAACTTTAGAATTTTTTCTATTTATTTTTTAAATAAAATGCTATTCTTAAAAAAATGCGTTTTGTACAAATAGCCTATCCCTTTATATCTTAGATTTCTGGATGTATTCACTAGTGCAATCAGTCATATTAAATCATAGAGTATAGTGACTACTCGTCTGAATCAATTCACCGTTTTACAAATATCTTCTGTTGTGAATTGTCATGACAATAATGTGATAATACTCTTCATTTTACGGAAACATAAGAATATTCCCGTGATAAGAGAAGCCGATGTTTATACATACTAACACTAGAAACTAGAAATCAAAGCTTTTTGTCCAAAACGCACTATTATCATTTCTGATCCTACAGACAAAATTTATTTCTTGTCGTAACTAACACTATTAGTTTGTTTTTTAATGTTCTGTTAAAATATGACACATTTAAAAGGTTTCTACAAACCTCGTTTACAGCGTGAACTATGTTATTATAGCATATATTAATTATGTACGAGTATGAAAAACTACGCTTTTGGTTTCGCTGAACACTAGCGTTATACTAAGGTCAGTTCGAAACATACTTTAACAAATATAAAAACTGACAATCGGCAGACCGAAAGTAATGTTTTAGTTCCAGAAACATAATCATTTCTGCTTTCTTGAAAACTGTATGCCTTTTTACATTAAAGTAAGTTATTACTTTCACTACTATTTTGTAAAGACTAGATTTTAAGATCACACTCCAGTGGTTATACGTGGAACATGCTTCAAGTTTCTGGAAATGGACACTTACAATAAATGAAATAAAAAAACAGTAACAGAATTTAAAAATCAGCTCTCCGGAAATATATTATTTTTTTTATTAACTTATATATTAACTTTTAAATTTTCGTGACTGTTATTTACTTTTTTCAATTTGGTGGAATTCAGATAACTGTGTAAGGATTATTTTATAATGAATCGTGAAAATTTTCGTTCTAGGATTTTTTGTGGTTTTCGCTGCGGTTTAAGTCAACTTTAACTGGCATTTGGTGATGAAGAACCATTTTATAGCCCTGTGTATTTGTGGTTCGGAGAGTGTAGACGTGGATGAGATCATTTCTATGACGATAAAATGAAAGGCGGCCTGAGACTGCTGTTAATGACTATAATATCGATACCGTACAACATATATTTATGATTGATAAAAAAGACGTAGAAAATACTTGTTTCAAATTCGTAATGTATATTTGTTCTTGTTAAGTCTACAGTTAAATTACATAATGTTTACTTTATTATAAGTTAATAACATAATTTTGTTGTAACGTTCTTCACAAACCCTTTCGCGATTGTAAACCTCTTCAAGCTTACTCAATTTTTTTCTTTTTCAGCTGTTCTCATAAAATTTAAGCCAACTGTTTTCTTAATGGTATCGTCCCACCTTTCAAGCAATTTTCCTGTGCCGCGCTTTCTTCTTTGACTTCTCCATTTTGTTACCCGTTGAGCCAATCATATAACCAATCAACGGTACAATCTAACGATCATCTGTCACTTGTGTCAAGCCCATTTCCATTCTTTCGGGAAATGTTAAGTGTGTCAATGGTTTTCGATATTGTTCATTTTTGAGTAGTTATTCGTATCTTCTTTATGTTTAGGTTCATTCTAGGCTCCATTGACATGTAGTTTTCTTTTTTATTATTTTGGTTGAGTGTTTTCAGGCTATGCAAGCATATTATATAAGATGAAAAGACGAATTAACGACATATCGACATACAGTTAGTTTTAATTTTATATAAATGCTCTTACGTTGAATACGTCCCTATATTTCCTAATTGTTGCTCTCTTTAATATAATTGTTAAAAAATACATTGGTTTGTTTAGCATATTATATCGATATCGATAGATATAGTTTTCTCAATCCCCTTAGTCGTTAACATTGCTTTGTTTGTCTATGGGCTAGCGTACACGCCTAACTCCACCGACAGTTTCAGGTTCGATTCCCGACGGAGTCAGGCATTTGCTTGATGAAATTTAGATGTTTGCATTTCCTAGTCTGGATGTTTATTACATTTATTCTGGTATTTATATTATTTTCATGTATTATAGTCATTGACTAACACCCGTAACACAAGCATATAACTTGCTTACTATGGGGTTATGTTCAATTTGTTTGAGTTGTCCAGGGATATTAATATATTATTGATATTGTTTTACCTAAAAACATATGTTCGCCTGCTTTATTTTTCGTTAAGTTTCGGGTTTGAACCATATTTAGTAGTCCCGAGCTCGATTGCGCAAACCATGTCTTCCAGCAAACTACAACGTTGTTGGAAAATCGAATATGACTCAAGTAGGTTCCATTAATATTTAAATCACAAGTTTTCAAATAAAGCTTTTATATTATTGACTTCAGGAGAGTGGTGAGGAGTTAATTTATTATTCCTCTATGTATAAACAAGACCAACATCGGAAGTTCGGCCGTCACTTGTACTTACAGTAATTATACAGAGTGGAAAGAGAAGGGAAGGGGGAGAGCTCGTCACAGAGAATTATTTAGTATCGTCTGCCCGGCGGCGTCTTGGCCCGGAACGTACGAGGCCTCTTGATAGATGCTCTGTATTCATTGGTAATGTGTGATGACAGATGTTAGCTTAATTTTATACCTCATATTATCAAGCTGTATTAGAGTACAGTGAATGTATTCCATTCAAATATTTGTATTGGAGGGACAAGGCCGCGTCCCAATCTGGGGCTAGTTTTGAAATTTATCTATATATTAATACGTGATGCCAAAACTATACCCAATTATCGTTAAAGGGGTTAACGAAAATTGGGTAGACGCAAGAGCATAAAATTTGGCACACGTATAGTTTTTGTGTAGGAGAAGTGCAGAAATATAATTTTTTCAATAATAATGCTTATAACGTACATTAAATTAATAAATAAAACATTACCCACACTACTATTTTTTTAATGACTAATTTGATGCTAATTTCGCGATTTTATGCAACTTCATCGAGCTTTCCACACTACCATGCATTTGACATACACAAACAAATATATTGACGATACCGATAAAAGATTACAGATTGCGTCCTAAAAAGTTTGGAAACAAAGTAGTTGGTCTTGAGAAACGAAGATGGCGTTCCTATCAACAATTTCGACCAATATGGTCGCCCATTAGTATAGTTAATAGTGTATTTCTCTGTTGACATTTATAAATAGATTTATAAATTTTACTTTGAATAAACTAATTAATTATTGTTTATTTAAAGGAGTCACACAAGGCAAGTTTTTAAGTCAAGTAAATATTTACTCTTTATTTTTCCCAAATACTTATTTTTGGAATCCTATTTTGTTTGAGTATTTGCGTATTTTTTAATTACGTGCGCGCTGCACGGGAACACGCATTTGTGATTTCATTTTAATCTCCGCTCCTTTCCAGAACTAACTGATTTCAATTATAAATCAATAATATTAATTTAAATCAGAGAACTGTGAAAAAACTTTCAGGTGGCCAAGATTAAATGGATATTGACATAGTTCACCCCGAACTAAGACTGATTAAAAAAAACTCAAAAATTTCTAGAAAAACATTCTTTAAGTCTTTTAACAAATTTTTTTAGGCCTTTTACCAATTACTTACATCCTCCATTAACTTTCAAAAAATCTTCCTTAGTGGACGACTATGTCATAAGAGGAATACGTGTCCGAAATTTTAAGTATCATATACATAGAATTTAGCCTATGCTATTACAAAAAACTTTCATCTCTACTTTTGTTCTGTAACGGCTTATATTAAAAAAAATCTGAAATACAAAGTATACCAATTTCGCCAAACTCTATTCAAACGAAATTATTGTCAAATATATCCAACAAATAAAAAGTTTCATACAAAATTTATCACTTATTTCCCATAAGGATTCGTAAGGGGTAAATTTTGAAAAAAACTTCCTTATTGAATGCCTACGTCATCAGAGGAACACGTGTGCGAAGTTTGAAGTTTCGATCCCAAACGGTTTAGTCTGTATGCGTTTAAAGACTTTCATCCCCTCTTGGGGATTAAATTTCGAACACAACGTAAAGTACCTTCACGCCCATATCCCCGAAGGGATAGGTAGAGACACAACCAGGGCATCCACGGCTAGCCAAAGACACAAACTGATAGGTGGCAAGCCTACCGCTAACCGGGCACTTAACCTAGTCCGAACAACATTTTTTATTAGAAAATTGGAAAAACCAAATCATCTTTTTGTTACCCGTCCCGGGATTTAAACCCGGGACCTCATGCACATAACGTAACAATTGAACATGAATATATTATGGCAATAAATTAAATATGATATAAATTATAAATAACACCTATTTTTTGCCGTATTCATTTATTCATTCAAATATATTGTGACACAAATTAATTTTAGAAATCGTTGAAACACGTTGTTATAACTTTATATACACTAAATTTCATGCAAAAACACTGAAGGAGTATGAAGTTTCTTACAATTTTTGTACCCCTATTTTATTCGCATGCGTGAGCGCAGTTTTAGGATTCTAGTCCAAATGTTTTGGCCTGTCCATTTGTATTAAAGTTTCATCCCCTATTGTACCCTCATAGGTGTTGAGGGTACAATAGGGGATGATGCACAAGTGAATATTTTTGTCGTAGTTAATTCATTCGAAATTTTATGTAAACATGTCATAGATTTTAAAAAAAACATACAAATTTTTAAAATGAAGATCCCTTTGGGGATGATTTAAGGAAAACGTTGAAACACGTAGATTATTATTTATTTTTACTTCATTCATTCGAAATTTCATGAAAATATGCAAGGAATAAAAAGTTTCATAAATTTTATCCCTTACTTTACCTCCTTGATTGTTAAATTTTTAAAAAAATACCTTATTAGATGCCTACGTTATAACGAAAATATGTACTCGAAATTTCAAGTTTCTATCCTAAAGGGTTTAGCCAGTACATCAGTCAATCAGACAACGAAAGCTTGCAGCCACTAGTGCTACTTATATATGCAAACGTATCCATAAAAACTAGTTCAATAAATTGGATTCCGGTTACAGTTACCAATTAGCGGTTTATCCTCAAATAATTGAAAAGACACTGAGAATAGGTATTGTTTATACTCGTATCATGTAAATTCTAGGTAACTGGAACAGTTTTGAAATAATGTTTAGAAAAACTGAAAATTGACAAAATATTTAATTCGTTATTTTTAATTATTGACGCTGAGCATAACAAAGTCTTTATATATAAAAAATTTGGATTGGGCCTATTTCAGTAAATGGGCAATTATCGGCAGTTTACTAGGTAGAAAATGGTTTTTTGATAATATGTGAAAATACATTAAAAATGTTTAGAAACATATGCTATGTATTTAAAAATCTAATAATAGAAATACCGGCATGTATCATCGCTGGAGACCCACCCTCAGAAGTCTCAAGCGTTCGTTCTTGCTGACGCATGCATCTCAGTATTGTTGGCAAGGGTGCGCCAAAAGCCTCTAGTGTAGAAAAATGTAGGCGCATGCAGAGGCAGGCGTGGGAAACCACGTTGAAGCGAAGGAAGGAGGACCTAGGCCAGTTGATATTGGAGGCTGTTCGATCTGTCATCTGAATGGGGTTGCGATGGCGATTAGGGTCACTGGCGTTTCGAATGGTGCAGTTTCAGTGCTTCGAAAAATATTTGCATAGTAGGAATATATACTGGAAGCGGTCCCCGTTTGCCACAAATGTGGAGCGCTAGAAGTTACAGCGTCCCACACGCTGTGAGAGTGCTTCTCCTGCTAATCACAGCGTCATAATCTCTCAGTAGTCGTTGATGGTTACCACTCGCTGCCAAGCATCGTTAAAGCTACAGTCGTTAGTAGGAAATCTTAACAGGCAGTTGCATTCTTTAACGAAGAAGTCATGATGCAAAAGAAGACCGCGGAACGTGTACTAATACAAGCCCAAAGCGGGGCAAAAAGATGGTACCTTCACGTTCTTAACTCCTCCGAAGTGGGACTGCCGGGGCAGCCAAGGGTCTTTTTTCAGTCACCAGGGCTTTGCGTCTATAAGAGTTTTTAGAAGTTTCCAGTCCGAGATAAGCTGTTGCTCTGTAAAATAAATACCCATAGTGCGTCTTTTATCCATTTCAAAACTTACGAAAAAGCTGCAAATGAGCTAATGACCTTAAATATCTGGGCAGATCTTCAAATACAATAGCTAGGAAAGATCTAGATCACTTCAGCTTTTAAACAAACAAAACCGCATCAAAATCCACCCATACACTGAAAAGACATGGATTAAAAAGAGAGTTACGAAAGAAATAACAGAAATACAAGGAATACAGGTTTCATTTTTTTTTAAGTTATAGGAAGGCAAACAAGCAGACGGATTTCCTGATGGTAAGAAATTCACGCCGCCTAGAGACACTAAAGATGGTAATGGTGCGTTGCCAACCTAAGGTCAGGATTTTAGGCCTCGAGCATAAGTAAGTTTGCCGGCCGTAACCTTACCCTCCGAACCGGAACACGTTATGGCGGCAGGAATAGGTAAGGCGGTGGTACCAATTCGGGCAAGTCGCTGCAAAACTCTACCACCTAGTCAGATGTCACGCTGTTAGTGATGATAAGCCTACGCTCGCCTTTTACGAACTGCCTGGCAAGAAAGGCAGATGGTATATTCTGCAAAGGAGCCCGGACCAACACGGGAGAAATATCAATAATCGTATAATCTTAATAATCAATACAAGGAATAACAATAATCTTGCTATGCACGTTTCTAGTCTCTACACAGTAAGCTATTTTTTCATTGACCAATATCTAATGTAAGATACATTAGATCAAGGCACGTGGTTCAAGACGACTAAAACAAAGCAAAGCGTATCATCGTATTTTTGAATCCTATATGCTAAACAAATGACTTTTGTTTGGATTACACTACAGAAATATTTCTTAGGATATGTCTAGAATATGTCTGTAGCGAATTTATCAAAAATATATCATTTCAGGCACATTGTTCAGAATCCTAAGATGTTGTTGATGTTTCAGAAGCGTCGATTTTGTCACTAACTCGCTGTTTATTAAAATCCATAGAGTACTTACTAAAGTAGGAGAAAGCTGAAATTTTGTTCTTCTTACCGAATTATTATTAGTACAGCATTAGCACATAAGCATAAAAAAAAATTATAACTTGAAACTTGCGCCCTTGCAACTCCATAAATTAGGGCTGGTTGTTTAAAAGTGCAATCGAAAAGTTAATGTAATTATTATATAAGTATGTAATTATTATTCATAACTTTACACATAATCAAATCACAAATGTGTTATTTGTTCGTGAGGTCCTGGATTCGAACCCAAGGTTTGCCATCAAATAAAACAACGTTACCAGAGATTTGGGTATGTGTGTGGCTGGCGATTGGTTGACACCTACTACATTGTGTGACTTATGCCCGATTTCACCAAGAGCCCCTATACTTTAGGGGACCTTTTAACGTTACTTATGGGACTGTTTCCATATAAAACAGTCCCCTAAAACACGTTAAAAGGTCCCCTAAATATAGGGGCTCTTGGTGAAATCGGGCATTAGTGTCTTTGGCTAGTCGTTGGTGCTTTGTCACGCTATGATACGAATTAATTTTTTTGGCGGGACATTGCAAAATTAAATAATTTTATTAGAATGCACGTGTAGATTTCCGCAAAATAACGCATTTTTAAATCAGTTACTCAAGTTGACGTCTAACAAACATACAATTTTACAACCGCAACCCAATCTCAATGCAAATACCTTCGGTCGCTACGCTAGCTCGGCAAAAAAATACATTGAGTTGTTCAAAAGCTGGGGAGGTTTCTGTTGTTGTATATACTTTATAAACAGTCTTTTTCATGACAATGAAACGAAAACAAGAAGACGTATTTCCTGATGGGCAGAAATTCACGCCACCTAGAGACACCTTCACTTCTTGACGCATTATACGACTCAAAGGTATGAGTTTTGATAAAATAAATTCACCGTAAACTTTCTGTAACATTTTAGTGACACCGAACAAAAATTTCAGGTGAAGAAGGAAAATTTAATGCAAACCCTTTATTTGCTGTTTTAGTTCATTATGAAAATCGCAATACACACTAAAAAGTGTAGAGCTAAAAATAGCACTGTATTCAAATTCAAATTCAAATTTTGTTTATTCGACATAGGTTCTTATACAGGACACTTATCGACGTCAAGTAGTACATTAATATTTTTACATAACAGTGAACATTTAGATAATTTTTTAGCAAATAATTCATTTTAAATAAAATTCAACAGTTACTAAACATAAAATCCAATAATAAAGTTGTCAAAATTAAAATACAAATTAAATTAGAAACGATCACAATAATTATCCATGTCAATAAAACATTTAAATTAAAATTAAATGCAAATACATATTACAAGTAATTAAAATAAATACGGACTAAATTAACAGCATATTTCTATTTCTATTTATCCAAAATTAAATCATTAATGCTGAAAAATAATTTTCTTACAAACAAACCTTAATTTGCTTACCTAAGTTAAATAATAAATATTGTTATACAATATACATGTACCATTAAGCCATACACATGGCTGAGGAAATACGGTATGATAGCTCAATTGCTATTCGTTTTTTAAGAAATTTATTAAATATATTTAATAAATACTCGTCAGTTTGAAATTTTTTTTAATAAATAAATTGATGTCTATAAAATCGAATATGTTCTTATTATTAGTCACAATAGTATGCAAGAGGTTGTTGTACCGAAATCTGATATTATTTTCAGCT
>NJDD01001484.1:184515-216623 GCA_002245505.1 Calephelis nemesis | reverse complement strand
CGCAATAAATGTTCGATCTAGTAAGAATGATACTTTTAAAGCAAAATATGTTATACTTGTAATACTACTTTCAAACATAACAATAAATATTATGAATACAGAGATTAAGACAAAGGTTAGTGTAAGTAAAATTATCGAGGGCATTGTAGTTTTATGTCTAAATCCCATTTCCGCGTCAAATTTAACTAATTCCTTGTAATAATTGCTTAGATTATTCTGACTCAAATAATTAACTAACTGATAAATCTCAAATTCAATTAAAATTAATAAAAAAAACACACTATTGTAAAGACCGTTATATGTGAAGCAAAATATCAGTATAACTCTATATATAATAAGATAACAACGAGTAATCCATAAATAAGTTTTTTTTAAATCAGTTAAAAGTAGAATGCGATAGAAACCAAACATAAATTGAGTCAAAGTGAAAATCATGGAAATAGGATCTATGAAATTAGAAGTTTCCTCCATAAATGTGTTGTAAAGAATGACTGGCGGCGACATTTTGATAAAACGACGTGCACATTGATCAAAGAATGACTTACAACTAAAATGTTTTATGACGGTTTACCTAGAATCAACAAAAATAATAAAGGTGGCATCACATAACAAATACAAAAATCTTTTTTAAACCCGATCCCAATATAAGTCGTATTATTAAATAAAAAGTGATTGCCGTAGTGATAGGAAATCATTTGTAATTTTTTGTCTAAAAGAGATGGTAATAATAAAGTAATACCTTAAACACAAAAAGTAAAAAAAATCAAACGATTACTACACAATTGTTTTAATGAGTAAAACAACAATAAGAAGAAGAGTCTAGTTGAGTCTCGAATTGATACATTAAGGAAGATTTGTCATTTTCCCCTTTTATCAGTTATTACTAGCCGTATTTTTATAGCAAAAAGTCAGCGAACATGCACGCGGCTCTGGTAATGTTACTTTGATCCGATGGAACGGTTTCTTTTAATACTCGTAATTGCTGATCAGATTGAACTGATAAATATAAGCAGTAATAGGTAGGTAATAAGTAGATACGTATCTCTATGGTAACTTTGGCAAAAAGCGAAAATTTTCAACATCGTATCACGGAATCGTATCATCGTATCGTATCAAAGCTTTCTTAAGAATGTCTCTAAAACGGTACTTGATTAGGGTCAGAGCTTATCAATGCTGGTGTTTTATAAAGCTTTCTTCCAAACTATTTCTTCTGTACGTATATTTTTAAGATATTGTTTAAAAAAATTGCATTGACATAAAGAAACAGACATGAGAGGAACTTAAATTTTTGATTCAATTTTAGAAAATAATTTTGTTGTTCTTAACACAGGTTAGGTAAGTAAGTTAAGATGGGTGAATAGTACTTAATGGCACTCTAATGGTAGATTTATTGTTAGCTACAACGGATATTTCATGTAACTTTAATTGGTGTGCTACAAATGAATCCCTAGGAAGTGACAATTTAATTCATTATTAAAATAAAAACACCTTATGTAAAAAAAGGAGCCTTTGTCTAAAAATAATTATAAAAAAGCCGATTGAAATCTGTATAAAAACATTTAGAAAAAACATTAAACGACATTCATCTACCTACCGGTCTGCAACAAAGATAGGATACATTTCTCTATCATAATAATAGAGCTTCTGGCTTTTATGTATATTCCTATTATTAATTTTAGTACAAGTCCAAAATGACATTTTGAAACTAAACCATATTGGAACCAGTCTTTAACTCAAGTAGTGGCAGAGCGTAGATTGGCTTTAAAGAAATTCAGACGCAACCCCACACCAGATAATTTGGCATTTGCTTTTTTGATTAATGGAAAGACTTTATTAACTCTGTCGATGAATCAGCTACTGTCAAGACTTTGTAGAACAAAATAAGAAGGTAAAAGGCTTTAGAAATTTAAACTAATACATTGAATCATCAAAATTTAAACTTTTTATTAATTCCTTAGCGACAGAATATGTCAATCAACCTCAACCAAATTTCATATTATCTTGTAACTATGAACTGGAAGTTCCTTTTCTGTTCAATGAGTAAAAATCTTGTGTCAATTTTAAAGACCAGTACGCTATAATATTACACACTCTCTGATTGCAAATTTACCAAGAAACGTTAAAATAATACTTTTACAATTATAGAATGATTATGTTGATGAAGGTTTTTTCCATATCAGTGGCGTCGAATAGGTATTATTCCAATACAGAAGGCAAGGCGTGACTCTATTGAAATTTCTTCTCTACGTCCAACATCACTAATATCGTGTCTCCGTAAAATATTTCACTCTATGATTAATACAAGAGTAGAGTGATATTTAGAGAGAAAAAATATGTTTTCTCAGTTTACATTTGGAATCGGAAAAAGCTTAATCTTTCCTAGATTGCGTTACAAATTTGGTCTCCAAAATTCAGATTCAGATGATTTCTTCAAAAATCGACATATAGTAGCCTGTTTCTTAATTAAAAGTTACTGAAAATTCTAGACGGTTTAAATGTAGGATCAAATATATGTATCTACTTGAAAATTTTTTTTATCGAAAGAATTTTAGACATTAACCCATACAATCCTGGTGTTACGAAAACGAACTAATAAATAAATGTTCAAAGTTGTCCTTTTTTGTTGGTAAAGATTTATTTTGGCTATCGCTTTTGACTTAAATAAACGCGTTTATAGTGTGTTTGCAGTAATCTTTCCGAAACTTATTTAGTTTTCCGACAAATTGTGAGAAATTTGGATTCAAAATATAGATTAAATAAAATGTACAAAAATCGCGTCACCTAAGCAACAAAAACCGTTAGTACCTAAATACTTTGTAACTACTTTTACATAACATCTTGTCAATTCTTTCTTGTGAAATATTTCTTTATTAAAATTAGTTACTGTATTTAATTTTTTTATCAACCTCTGTAGCTTGTGAGGTGTTAAACCTGGACGGTGCGATATGTGGTGGTATAACGCACCACCGGGATGCTGTAAAGTCATAATTAGGTAAGTATATTATACATTTCATTTTTTATACTCCTAAGATTCCTTAGTGTTCATGAAGTAAACACTAAGGAATCTTGCTTGCCTGCTCCTGAAGCAAAAGACGTCAATGTTGATAATTCTATCAACATTGACATCTTCATCACTTCACCTAGTTGACGCCGATTAAGACAGTTCTGGAGAAATCTGTGGTGGATTGAAAGATAATTTGAATAGACATTTGTTAAATATACAATCCGAGATTCAAATTCACAGACACAATAAAGATCTCAACATAATATCCAGTAGACATACCAGTAAGCCAAACAGAGCTATTTGAGCTATTCTTTGACAATCTTTTGTTTACCGAAATGGCACAACTATCTTGCCTTTATATCACTCAGAAGGGCAACAATTTAATTGTAAATGTTGCCTTTTAGATATTGAGTGGTTATTTGATACTTCCAAGATGTCAGATGTATTGGAAAGAAAGCCCAGATGCTAACAACATGGTTGTCTCTGGGGAAATGAGGTGAAACAGGTTTGACGAGCCGATAAGGTTCTTCTATCTAGCAGATAATAAGAAATTTGACCAAAATGATAAATTACAACAATAAGATATTATTCAGATCACATAAAAAAGTGCTTAGACTTTTATCTACGGGAAGACAATATAAGTATCGATAAAGCCATGGACCCGAGCCCGCCATGAGCCCGCCATGGACTGAAACAATATATACGAGAGAATTGGGTTCAAAGTGTGGTGCATGAATCTATCTCTAGGTTATCTTGCTGATTTTTAAGTGTACCCAGGTGCTCAAGGCCCTGAAAATAAATACAAACAGGAGTTTGGACTTGGACCTACCAAAATACTTTGTAACGTCACTTCAACCATGCTTCGTAACGTCACTTCAACATCAAGTAGAATTCCAAGTGGGATACACACAAAGTTCCTGAGAATAAAATCAGGGAAATATACTGTCAAATGTTTAATACGCTCTACATGAGCATATTAAATATTTAGGAGTATGGCTGGATAGGTCACTTCGTTGGGCTAAGCACATTCATGAATCGAAAAACAAATTATGTAAATTTTTAAAAATCTTTGAAGTATTAACAGGTCGCGGATGAGACGTCCGAAGCATATAAGACCTTTGTTTATAGTTTTGGTGAAAATCCGATTAGACTATGTCAACTTATTTGGTAGTAGTGCAAATTGTCACTTATCACAATTGGAAACCATACAAAATCAGTATATGCGTAAAAAACGTGGCTTCATAAAAAGCACACCAATACATGTAATGCAATGCTGGAAAATATTTGGTTAAGAATAGATCATTAATAGGAATGCCTAACGTAGATTGTTTAGATGAGCTTTGCAAGGTATCTATGAACCGGTATTACGAATTGCCTTTATTAACAGAAATTCAAAATTTCTGTATTTCATTTCCAATCCACAGAAGCAATATGTTAGGTATGTTCTAAATGAACTTTTTTGGATCGGCTATGTGGACTTTTCAGATGTAATTATTTCATAGATAAACCTAAATATATTAACGACTCTGTAAGCTTTAACATAATTAGCACTAAATTTATATTAGAGAAATATTCAAACTATCACAGTATTTACACAGATGCATCTAAAAATTAAACTGATATTGGTTAAGCCGTTTATGATGACCTGACTGGAGATCACAGGAAATTTAAAATTGATGTAAAAATTTCCATCATGTACGCTAAACTTGTTACCGTATCAGAAGCACTAGCTTATCTTGAATTTTTTATTTTAACTAATTTTGTCATATTCACGGACTAAAAAATTGCATTCCAACATACTTTGTTGCGGTGTAATTTCGTGTTTCGAGGTTTTCCAATAGGAATTATACATAAAATAAGTTGTGCATGGCCACCTCAATACAAATATTCTTAAGTTTAAGGCATCTCAGTCTTTGCGTATTTTCATTTAAAATAGTTCAAAAAAGGAGTAATATTATTATTCTACATCCAATTTTTTTATGAAATTTCCGTTCTATTTCTTCATCATTTTTTCAATCAGTCACCTTGATTTATTTGAAAGTGCGTACTTTCAAGGTGGCCTCATTACAATCAAGTCTGGATATGATGATGAAATTCCAGGTAAATCGAGGACAGTACTCAATTTTGCATACTTATATATATATTACGAAATAATTATTGGAATTGATGTCAGTTCTTTGGAGTTCTTTTGCGTTAAAGTAATGAAACAGTATTAATATAATGTCTATTTAGTAAGAAATGGACCATATTTTAATAAAATAAATGGCTGTGTTGAATTGAATAGGGAACTTGTTTATATAAAATACATTTTTCTATTTTTATTACAAATACATATACAAGAGATTGATCTGACAAGCCAGATTTTTAAAGAAGAGTACGTTAGATTTGGTAAATTTCGAATCACTAAAAGCGCTTCCTACATTTTAATAACAAATAAACATATAATATTATTTCTTGTCCATTACAATATTACTCTAGGTGTTTTTATTTTAAAATCGACATCCGTGTACAATATTTCAGTTTTCTAATTATCAAAAGTGCTTTTTGAAATAGAAAAATTGTATTTTTAACACTACTATCGTTATAAAAACTCATGTAATGTGCTTTTTAATGACTTCCCCAGGCGTTTTAAGCCAAAGATATTTTTTATTCACAGAGAGATTTCGTATTTACTGAGCCTGCATAGGTATATATTATAATACTCTTTGTTACTGAGTCGCTCAGTGTGCTTTGGAGAGAGTTGTGCTCGGCGTTTCTCTACAAGGTATGATCCGTAATTCGGTGATCCGCGAGGGTCGCGCGTTAGGGTCACATTCTTTTGCTTGTATCGAAAAAATATGACATTAATCTAACATAACCCGAATAATTATCAAAATCGGCACCAATAACTAGATTACTTTACTATGAACCAAAAGGATTATACATTCCGGTGCCAAAAAGTACGCACATATTTTCAATATCCGATATTATAATTCAAAAAAGCGGGAACCGAGTTAGTTACAGTTTCATGTGATATTGTATATTGTTTTATGAAATATGTTAGTAAAACTCGTTACACGTGGTCATGGCGGTCGGTACAAATCTGAATTCGATATCATCGCCCAATGTGTACCACCGCCCAATCTAATATCGTTGCGATGTCAATGCTATGGTCAAACTGATTAACGTAGATAGATGCTCATGTTAAGGGTAAAGTTATTGAAGCAATGTAGGCTTCAACAACTTAACCCCTAACGTGTAGTCCCCTTTTTAAAAGTTCTTAATGTTAAAATTGTATTAATTCTATATGAAACTAATTCGTCTAGGTTTTGTTTGCATTCAACAAAAACTTAAATTGATGGTTTCACTCTTAGGAAAAATAAGAATTTATTTTTATATTCTTGAAAATCTTTTTCTTATTTAATTTACTAGAAGTTTTGTGTATATAATATCCATAATGTGAACATATGTCTAGAAGGTACCTACAATGATTCTAATAATGAGCAATTAATTTCAATTTATGATTAAGAAGCGATACATGTAACTATTTATTGTAAATAATTTTAAATAAAAACACTTGTTTTACTTATCTGAAATGTTAGTAACATTTGAACAAAGTAAGGATCACAATATTTTTTTAATTAGAAAACAACGGACTGAGGCGTCCGCACTGAATCACTTTAGGTATATGCTTGATACAACTGGCAGACCTCTACGCTCATCCTGCTATTTACCATTCTTGCGAAATTTTTAACAATGTATTTGTATGAAAAATTGCGCTTTGGCTTTGTTCCCCTCTAAAGTAATAATTACGGTCAGTGATTGTTTTTTCTTTGAGTTAGGAACAAACTACAACTGTCAACATAAACCGCTTTATCAATACACAGTTTCCTAGCCTTGTGTTCAAGTTTTACTCGAATGCCATACAATAAGATTCCCTCGCCTTGGAGAAAGGAGTGATTGGAGATATATTGCGAGAGAGCTTCGCCCCGATTTCATTGTCATTTTTCAATTTCGTCGACGTCTGTTGGGGCTGTAAAAAACTTCACCTCTCAATCGTATCGCATGCTATTGTTGGTAATACCAAGCGAGTGGGAAACACTCTTCGGTTGAAAGAAATTCAATCTTATGCCAATATGTTAGAGGTCACACTATTAGAGCAGGTGTGTCCTAGGCATATTGTATTCCCTTTAAAGTGGAACTGAATATTTGAATGGCTTATTGATTCGATATCCAAATATTTGAAGATGTGACGCTTTGTTTGATGTTATTGTGAAGATAATACGAGACTGGGATCATTTAAAGTAAAATATTTTCTATTCCATCTCTAACTCATAATACTTATATGACATTTATTACAAGTTTCGAATGAAGTTTTTTATGTATATGCGGAAAAAGTGTGTTACGTTACCATATATTTTAAATTAAAAATTACACGAACGTGCCATATATTCTATTAAACCCCCGTGAGCCCCTAACGCAAAACATAAAGTGCAATAAGTTAGAGGCCCGTGCGTGCGTGTGTGTGGGTGTGTATGTGTCTGTCTGTCTGAGTCATCGTAGTTCTGCAGCAGATAACCGATTTTAATGCGGTTGTTTTTTAATTGAAAGCTGACGTGATCGATTTGATTCTTAACTATATTTTACAGAGATCTATCCAGGCATTCAAGGTCATCAGCTCATTTGCAGCTCATTCGTTGGCATCGGAATGGATATTAGACGCACTATGTTATTTTTCACTTTTGAACATAATAATTTATGAGACCTAGGAGTTAAAATACTAACGAATAGTGACACAACTAAGCTGGTTTGCTTCAACATACGAATGGACATAATAATGTTTTATGTAACTGTATGTGATGGACATATAATGATTTATTATATTATGTAAATATAGTTATAATTAAACCAAAATATTTCAAAGCTTAAATTTTTCATTCTTTATTGATTCTTATAATGGTACTTTATTCTGTGATAAAAAATGAGGCCATTTTTACTATAGCAGCCTAAACTATTTTGTTGGAGCCAGCCAATAATAGTGTTAAAATTGTTGAATTTTCATCTTAATCTCGTATAACCGAGTCCTCTAGCTAGTTGAAATATATATAGAATTATTAAAATTAAGAATTATTATATAGAAATTAATAAATTTCTTCGACACTCATTTTTAAAAAATTCTTGTCTCTACGCGGTATAACTGCGAGAGATGAGTCTATAGCTCTCTATTTGTGGTACATACTGAAGAAGCTATTATCATAAACTAAATCTAGGCTCTATGTTGCGATTATCAACTAAGAGAGAATGGAGTACAGATTTAGAATAAATATGGATTTTTTTTAAATGGGAGCAAACAATTGTAGTTCTTGAAAAAAAAATAAGTTTCTTCTCGTCAATGCTGTTTCTCTAATTTCTTCAGAGCTCCTACTATGCGATCCAGCTATACCTCACTAATCTTACAAATCTCATTAATCCAGCAATCACACATAATTGTTATAACACTCCAATTTCATACAAAAAAAATATACATTCGAATTGTTTCCTCCTTTTCCAAGTGATAGGGATGTTTTCCTTGGTCCACACCTGTACAAATGTCATTGTTATAATATTTATCTTACTTAATATTATAAACACGAATGCATAAAATATAAACATGTACAGAAAGCAATCTACATTAGTCCCGAATAACGCACACATATACACCTTTCACGGACATGACATTTGAACACACATATACAACAACGATGAACGATCGCATAATATAGTATTATTTTACCGTGGCGTGGGTGACAACTGCTTGCCATAAGCATACGTGAATTTTTTATGCAAAAATTGAACAACTTAGAAAATACACATATACGTATCGTCACACTAAATCTCTTCTGTGGTAGGCAGAGAATATCGAGTGCCAAATATCATAATTTCTGCTAACCTGTTCTCATTCTTTTGCAGGTAAGAGACAAAAATATATATTCACCTCATTCTTTTGTCGATTTACTGAAGTTTCACTTCTATCGTGTGTGAATCGCACACACACCTTTTTTTCTTAAATCTCACTTCTAACAGAATCGAACACAAGTATATTTAGTAAAGAATCCTAGCGGATGTATATATAGGTAACAGCCCCGCAACTCGCGAAGCGTCGTTGTTGTGGTTTTATTGGTGGAACAAGTTACGCTGTCTGTTCCGCGCCAGCGGCTCGGCGGCGGCTTGGCGGCCACACTTACCAAACGAGCCCTGCAACCCGCAATCGCCTCAATATTTCAATGTAACTCATGAAGTAAAAGCGGTTGTCTGTTTTGAACAGAAATAACCAAACATTTGTTACATTAATCTTCTTTACGTATGATGCAACTGTTACAAAAAGCTTTTGATACTCTGTCAAAGATTTCCTTCACAACCGATCCATCTTCAAATGGTTTCTTGTGTTTCGCCAATTTATGAGATATGTTAAATGATGCGATCGTTGCAGCTTTTGTCTGTTTGACTGGTCATGTGAACACGCTTTGTTTGTTTGCAGACAAGTTATCAAATCTCGTACTTTTCGTTTTCTTAATTCACTCTGTGACGGAAAATCTTTTTCATAGTTTTTATAAACCGTTTTATGATATCTTTCTAAGTTCCCATGCTTAGTTGTAGCAACTGACACATGGCATATGGGACAAATGCACTTATCCTTTATCATACGAAACAAAATTTGGGAGGAATCCCAATCGCTACTTAAATGATACGTCACACGTTTTACATTTCTTCGCGGCACTCATTTTGTACTATTTATTAATAAATTTTGTATCGTGTCCACGTTACAGTTCAGACTGACTACAATTCCTTTAATAAAGCCGCGTTTTGACGCTAGAGGGGGTTATTACGATGAAAGAAAGTGATGATGGTGTTATTCTGGCAATTGAGGATTGAATATAAGTTCTATAGTCATATTATATGCTACAACAAATTTTGTTAACATTTCTATATAGGATTTTTTTCTCGAGATTTACTCCAAAAGCGCTAAACAATCGACCGTTTGAGCACCTCTACGTTATACCATCTACTCAGTCTTAGATCGAAAACGCACCATCAATGTATCTTGTTCCTAGACGAAAGGTATTTCTTAGCACCACAAATTTGTTTGTTTATTTAATTTCCATTTAAAAACATATCATTTAATATTGGCACCGCTAGCAAGTGACGCGGAGCAATCACAAGTGCTTTGTGTCAACTAAATTGACCGCTGATTTAAATTTTAAAGCATTCCTGATTGGCCGTCCGCTAAATTACTGCGCTGCATGTGGACGTACATTTAATTTAAAATGTTTTTTTTTTAAACAATGATTATATTTGGTAAAGTAGCACAATATCCAAAACGTATCTTCACTTATCATAAATTAGAAAAGCTTGTATGAGTGTTCCGCTTTCTCATCACAATCAATTATATCGTATACATATCATTTGTGGAGAAAGACGAAGATTCCTTTTTATGGCAATATTTCAAAAGATTCCTACAGGAGAGGTAAATATCTTGACTTCTGCTGCTGCCAATAGTTATAGTATAACAGTGAAAGTAACAGTGAAAGTTTTGTGCCAATACAGAGAGCGTAGGGCAACATTAACTTTACGACACACCTCGGAAATATGTGGTGTCCAAGAGAATGTTATATCGATAAGAAAATCAAGATCTTTTACATGCGAATGAAATCTTATCTAAAGTTAAAAATGCTTAAGCAATGAATCTTTATTTTGATGCGTTGTTTTTGCGAATAACTCATAAAGCAAGTTACATTGCAGATGAAGAAATGCATAATTAAAGTTGATTCTTATTTATCGAATTCAGAAATAAAAGGTTCAAGTCGAACCCAAAAACTAGTAATTATAGAAGAAATTTCGTTTCGGAAGTATTAGTAAATCGCCCTTAACTACTACCCCAATTAAAACCATTATTATTAAATTAAGATTTACTTCGTTTACGTACTCGCGATTCTGTATTCTAGAAGCTTGGCAGGCTTAAAGTGCTAGGATTTGGAAGAACTGGTAGGTACTGAAAAGGCAAGAATTAGTTGCCATTAATAATTTATGTAAATTTTAAACGGCGACATCTTAATTCAATTTAATCTTTTAAACAAAACAACGCCAAAATGTTTAGTATAGATCTACACGACCAGATCCCCTACCACGACTAGCAGAAGACATTAAGGCCCACAATGTGATAGGTGGCAATTTACAATTATGTATGTACTCGACAACATTTTTTTAAAGAAATGTGTTAATGATGAGAAATTGTTTTTTAGAAATAGTAGAATTTTTTATGTATGTATTTTTGTATGATATTGGAAAGCAAACAAGCAGACGGATTTCCTGGTGGTAAGAAATTCACGCCGCCTAGAGATACCAAAGGTGGTAATGGTGCGTTGCCAACCTGGGGCCGGGATGTTAGGGCTCGAGAAAAAGTAAGTTTACCGGTTACCTTACCCTCCAAACCGGAACAAGTCATGACGTTAATGTATTATTAAAACGTGAGATTTGGTCCCTCCATCTTGACGGCTGCAAGAATACTACACTGGTCAACCAACAACAACTTTTTCAATAATAAACATGTCATTTGAACAGAATTTGACAATAGGAATGAAAAAATTGCTTGTAATTATTTTAGGAAAATACATTTGTAGTTTGAGTTTTTGTTACAGTTTAAAGTAGGGAGGTGTCAAAATATGAAAATATGTAGATTTCAAAAAGATTGCTATTTTTTGAAATACAGGCGAAGCACAAACACTGTACAGACTTCTAGGATGTAACATTTTATAATAATTTAGATATTTTTTATAATTAAGTCTTTTTATTTTTTTAGTCCAATTTCACTCCATTGATACTATTTGAGTCCAATATAACCTTAAACATACATGTTTGTTATTTTCAAAGACAAAATAAAAATCAGACGAAAATGTTCATAGCATCAAAGATTCTCAAAATAGTGAAATAATTTATTTGACTTCCGTTCCGCCATATATGAAACTGCCTCTTTTAAAAACATGTTTAGACTAGAAAGTGTCCATTAGAAACAAATTTAATAAAAAAGGCTAAAACAATTGCTTTATAAAATGTTAGGCTTTTTTTGACTTGATTCTCTTCTCTTCTTCTTCATTCTCTGATTTGGTTTATTTCCTTTAATGAATTAATCATCTTGGAACCACGACCTACCTATTGAAAAGAGAACCATCGAAATACATTTTGTTTTGGCCCAGTAATCACGTAATGAACTTACAAAAAAAAAAATGAACTTACAAAAATGTTTTTCTGAAATCATATCTCAAAACATATATTATATGTTTGTTATCAATTATTATTACCTCCTTCTGTTTAGTTGAAATTTGATATCAATTAAGGGATTTGTATATCTTGTAGAACAATAAATATATGTACGATGTAATCAGATAATCGAGTGGCGTATGTTTTGTTAGTTTATCGAAGCAATAAAATGTTCCTTCCAATTATTCGATAGTACAAAGATTGTAACAACTCTACTGTTACTTAGATCATTAAGTATTGCGATGCGGCTAGTGCTGTGTGTCTTGTTAGGTGTGGGTGGTGTGGTGTTTGGTGCCGGAGAGGAGTATCACAAAAGACATCGCTCGGCTAGAGCGCCTCTGCTCCGAGCTTCTGCTGCCGAGGTGACGGCTCAGTACTGGTAGGTATGCTAAGGACTTCCAAGATGAAAACTGTTAAATACTCCTAACTCCACCTCCTCCTTTAATGTAGTTTTCGATAAATTTTGTCGAGGGGTAAGATCCTGCAAAATTTCGCCGCCGTCTTATCTTTTCCAGTTACCATAACGTCGTGCCCTCTATCGTATTACCACAGAAGAGAATTTAAATCTTGGGTATTAATACTGGACGTGTTAAACTAAGATGGATCGATTTTTTTGAAAATAATAAATGATAATACATTTAGTCCCTTTAATATCCCTAGACCAAACACATAAATTGATTAAACCCCAAAATAAGCAAATTACACGCTTGTATTATGGGTATAATATCAATGCATAAAAAATGCTTACTAAGAAACTTGTAAAAAAAATTTTACAAGTAAACTTTATAATCGTTAAAGAAAAAAAAAAATACGTACTTTCTTGCTGAAGTCAATATCATCTGATTTTAAAAGATAGATTCGTAATTTCCCTGTGCAACTCCGGCTCTCTAGTGTAGAATAGACCATCTAGCCTATCTGTCTGGCTTTTAACAGGTAAACTAAAGTTTATATAGTCGTAACAAACTATGCCACTGGTAGTAGAGTGCTGTATACCAACTTTATAATGTTTTGCACATTCCTGTAATCATCATGCAAGATATTCCGTAGAAAAGAAATTCAATATCAGTTACAAGTAAAGGCCAAGGTGATCTCTAGTCATCAGGATATTTGTTTGCCTCTTCGTAGTTTTAACAGATAAAAATAGCTAGCTATTTTATAATTCTCTCAAAGGAATACAATTATTGGGATCTGGAAAAAGTTTAACAGTATTTTTGTAATTTAAGAATTTTTAAATTTAATAATCTTATATATTATACTCGTATAATTCTCGTGTCACAATGTTCGCTCCCATACTCCTCTTAAACGACTTGACTGATTTTCATAAAATTTTGTGAGCATATTGAATAGATCTGAGAATCAGCCAACATCTATTTTTGATAACCCTAAGTGATGAGGGTGAATCTTTTTCATACTCCTAGTGATAAGGGTGACTCACCCTAATTTTTTCATAGCAAAACAACGCCTGCTGGGTCAATTAGTATCTTACATATTACAAAATTTACATTTAACTGTAATACTATATAATATGTATTATTTTGTTCTAGTTATAGTGCTGCCATGTTTTAGGCAACAACATGATTCTATTTCTGTAAAAATGAGAACCACAGATGAAAACTAGTCATTGAAAAAATTCGACAAGCATTTTTGACAGTCACTTGCTAATTTCAATGTAACACTGTGTACAGAAACCTTAAGTGACCTTAACAGATGCAAGATCAGGGCTATATATATCAGATGTATTAAAACTTCTCTATCAAAATCTCAAAACTTTTGTTGAATATTTAAAGACGTGTGTCGGCTGTGTTCGGGCTTTTCCCATGACGAAAGTGTGTTTTTGAAGTTATACTTCTTTTGGCGCGTTGGGAAAAAATGATGAGCACGTCACGCAAAACCGACATAATGAAATTAGCTATAGATAACATTTTAGTTTTTCAAAAAAAGGTACCAACAAAGTAAAAGTAAGGACATCTACGTATGTTTGCGTGAGAACTGACAACTGTATTCACAATATTTCTTTATTTCTATGGTTAGTGTCTTTTTGTCTACAAATGTAAAATAAGGCAAAAGATAAAATTTTTAAAAATATTTTTATCTTATTACGCCGAAGAAGTATAACTTCTAATGCGTGTACATAAGTACACACACATTTTTTTTTCTGTTGATTAGTTCTTTTTTCAATTTCTCACTTAAGCTTTTACATCTCTTTACAGTGGAAATGCGAATCGATGGTTTTGTTTTACCCTAGAAATTGATAATAAATGAAGATTCCTAATCATACCATAATATTTTAACCCATAGGAAACGTACCAGTGACATTGGTACCCTCCGACAACTAGTATTCACTGCTACCAAGAAATCCATATTCTATTAATTTGCCTAACATCCAACCATTACCATGCTACATGCGGATGACGTGGTTATTGGTTGAGAATCCAATATTAGACAGTGTTTAATAAAACATGTGTTTAACGATGTCTTAATTTTTTTATAGTAAGAAGGCGAATGTTATGCCACTTGAGTAACACGACAGACAGAACATGGCAGTCTACACTTAAACTTTAGCGAGAAATTGCAACCTTAATTTAATATTTTGTTTGTAGCATAGCGTAAACTCACGTTATGGCAATAAGTAAAGTAAAGCGGCGGCTGTTACCTGAGTCTGATACGGAAGGTCATCACAGAAATATCATCTCGTCACAGTTATGTGTTACAGGCAGAATAACCTGTACCCTTCTATAAACTGCCTGGTGGGAATTCGATTTTTTTTTTTTAATAACTAATTTAATTTAGGTACGAAGATGCTCAAGCGGCTCTGGATAAGCGTATCCGGCAAGGTAACGCAGGATCCGGCGGACGCGCCAAGAACGTAGTGATGTTCCTAGGAGACGGTATGTCGGTGCCGACCCTGGCGGCCGCGCGTACGCTGTTGGGGCAGAGAGAAGGCCGCCCAGGAGAGGAGGCCGAGCTCTCCTTCGAGTCTTTTCCTACTGTCGGACTTGCCAAGGTATACCATGAAACCTTAACGGGAGGTACTCGTATTATTTTTAATGGTAATAAAATAAGTATTTTAAAAGTCGTTACTACCACTTCCCAAAATGTTTGAGAGTAAAATATTACGAGTATGATGGCCAGGAATCTCTCAGAAGACAGATAAATTTCTTTCCTGAGGATTGGGTGTAAACTTAAACTGAACCATGAAGGCGACAAGTACGAAAAACTAGAATTCATTTTGTTTTCAAACTATTATTCTTCAGTTTTTTATACACAAATTGAACCTTACCCCAAAGTAATCAAGTTACATGCTTGTTTTATGGGTGTTAGTCAATGATACTATTACATAAAAAATACTTAAATAGATGCCAGAATAAATTTAATAAAATAAGTTTCGTAAGTAAAAGTTTTCATAATTAGTTTTCTTCCAGTAAACAGTTATTTAATATCGTCTCCAATTCCGATTTGTTACTGGAGATATTTATAGCCAACAAATTGGAGGTTCAAGTTGCTACATATCATTATTATGTTTACCTTACCACTACTAAAAAAGCTCTAAAAAGAAGCTTTATTGTATGCCGTCTCAAAAGTCACAATTGTTGTTGTGTTAAATGTTAATGAAGTTAAACAAATTCCAAATTCATTACCTTCGTGTTCGATTAATATTAACAATAATTATTTTATCAAACTATATCTATTTTATCTTTATTGTACTGTAACAAAACTTTATTCTTATTAAATCAAGTTATTACGTAATGCAATTTTCATTTTACTTTAAAATTTCAATTCCATAATCTATGTTAATTTTTACAATATAATTGTCATAACATTTGTAAATATGCCAAGAAGATAAGCAATACAAGGCACTGAAAGTAAATACTACATAATGCTTTGAAAAATATATTTATATATTTAAATTATTTTTTGCAAGTAATGACTGATTGGATGTATACGAATCTATTGCACGTACTCATTATTATCTTTACGTGAAGTACCTCGTAAGGGAGCTACAGAGTGAGACAAATACTATCGACCTGCTTTTCATCCTTCACTTTCATTAATCTTCTCATAAAACACGTCGGCTATGGAGACTCTGGACACCATCTTCCCTTGAAATTTCAATCTTGGTTTCTCCGGTTATCATGAAATCCCCTTCAAAACGCGCCACTTTCGTGGGAGTAGTTGGATATATCGGATTTCTACCGATTAAAACCACTCGGTGTTTTCTTCTTTACTAGGTACAGGAACTGTGGGAATGCTTTTACAATTCTTGCAATTTCTGTAGATCGCGCCCACTCGACAGAGGTCGCAAATCGTGTGAAATATTATGATGGCAGCAGGCGCCCCACACTTGTTGCGATCCCATAATGAAGATGACAAAATTAACCCCCTTGCACTATAGGCCCCACAGCCACCCTACACGAAGGCCAAACAATCCACCGCCCTGCCAGCACCTCGTTGTTTACTCTTACCAAAAAAATAGATACTAAAGAGCAGTCTTCCTTTTCTAATTTATTTCCCTGAGATTGACTCTCCCCTTTCCCGAAAAAGCTTGAGTATAGGAAGGCAAATAAGCAGACAGATTTCCTCATGGCAAGAAATTCACGCAACCTAGAGACACCAAAGGTAGAAATGGTGCGTTGCCAACCTTAGGCGGGGATGTTAGGCCTCGAGCAACAGTAAGTTTACCGGCTACCTTACCCTTCAACCAGAACACTTCAACAGCAAGCATTGACGTTATGACGGCAGGAATAGGTAAGGCGGTGGTACCAATCCGGGCGAGTCACTGCAAAACACTATCACCTTGTAGTATGTCACAGTGCTAGTGATGTTTAACCCATGCTCGCCATTTACGAGCTGCCTGGTAGGAATTCAGATGGTATATTCTTCAAAGAAACCTGGACATATACTGAAAACATCGTATATAATATCAAGCATTATTACTCTCTGACGTTGAAAAGTTTAACAACTATCAAACAGAAAATCACAAAATGCTTTATTTTTACATACTGTAGAGATGAGAGACGCTTAATATGGTGTCCTTTTTCCCCTCCTATTTTATTTGTCCATTTATATGATTATGACTAAAATCATTTTATCTATCCACTAGATACAAGCAAACGACCTGCAACTTATTTTTTCTCCAATAAAGATAGTAGACGCATTCAACAGAATGATTTATTATCATAATCGAATATTCACGTAGGCTTCTGTTTTGAATTGTTAGTCGACCCTGCTAAATCACAATCTCTAGTTATCGGTTACTGAAAGAATAATATTCAGCGTCTATTATATACTACTAATATTTAATAAAATTGAGGGACCCAAATATTAGTAGTATTGTACATAATTGAAATTAATATATGCTTAAAAAAGGATTAATGTCCAACAAAATGTTGGCCATTAATCCAAAAAAAAAATTAAATATGGTTGAAAAGTTAGTGGTAAAATATAAGAAAAATATTTTATTGAAATTACGTAATGCTATTTAAACAACATACGGTCATATTTTATTCCAGTAATAAATCTTAGAGGTGACAGCCTCTCTAAAATATAGTTTCTTTATACTACAACAGATCGATGATTTACAGAAACTCATTAAATTTATAGCCTCTGTGGTCTAGCGGTCCAGCGCCGGACTAGACTTCTTGACGACCTGGCTTTGATCCTGGGTCAGACAAGAAAAAAATAATTAGAAAATGCGAGTATACATTTTTTTTTTAAGTAAGTAAGTTTTTAAGTAAAAAAGGCGTTGCTCGGGATTGGATTGGTGCTCGTTTGGTAATAGGCTTGCCACCTATCACATTGTGGGACTTAATGTCTTCGTCTAGTCGTGGGTGCCATGGTTGTATCTCTGCCTACCTCTTCGGAGACGTGGGCGTGAAGTTATCTTATTTTTTAATTAAATTTGTTAAGGAACTATCTGTATACCTTGTACACTACACTCACTTTTTTTATTAACTCTTGTACTACTTTACTTTTTAATTTATGAATTTGTAGTCAAATTTGGCAAAGGACCAATATTTTAAGTTTTGTTAATAAGGTCACCAAAATGCAATTTTGTTCCACTTCTATATACCAAGACTTGTTAGACAAGCTTTTCTTAAGCAACTTTGGAAAAGGCGAGCACAAGTCTATCCAGCATTGATACCGAACTACGAACAGCTAATAGTTTTGTAATAGTTTTCTCGGACCGGAATTCAACGCTTGAAGTCCTGTCCTAGAGTCAGTGTTTGTTATTGAAGTGTTCCGGGTAATGAATGTTTTGGTAGCCTAAACATTTACTTGTGTCATATAACAAGTATAGGTTGGCATCACATTATAAACACTCTTGTTGTTTATAGTACATTTGTTACTTAACATCAAAGTCTGTTCCACTCGTTATTTTCCAATAATGTAAAAACAACATTTATATCATATTTATTTAATGACCCTTTGAATATCAAACAAATCTAAGAAATTAAAATATTGTTCAAAAACTAGCTTTTGCAGAGATAGATTTGGTCTCTGGCGTCGTAACCCGTTTATGTTAAAGGTTGATGCTTTAGATGTACATGCGAATAATAACTTAATTTGAATTTATATTAAACATTTCATCCCTCTAGCTTACTTATGTGTCCAGATTTATTTCATGCACGCCAGGTGCACGCAAAGTAAGTGAGGCAACTAATATCCCCTAGAGAATCCGACACATATTAACCGTAAAATCTTGTATATTCTGTTGTGTTTAATTTTCTCTGCCAATCGTTATATTTATCAGTTTAATTAGTATTCAAAATGATTTATTAACCTAGGTGCAAAATATTTCTAAAGGAAGATATCTCACAAAAAACAAAAAAAACTGCAAATTAATTAAAATATTTTTTTTTTTAATTTTATTGTCACAATAATAATTTGTTATTATTGAAAACACAATAATAACAAATTATTATTGTGTTTTCAATTTCGTTTGTTAATATTTTTGTCTTTCACGGGCTGCTTATTTTATACTTAACATATTGATAATATTTAAAAATATTTGATAACTTTTACAAGATACAAATAAGAATTAGTAGGTAAAACCATAGAGCTGATAAGTGATCGGTAAAGTAAATATTTAGTTGATAACAGAACGTTTAAATTGCGTTGCCAAACTAAGTCAATTTTTTTAATATTTTAAAATTGTTAAGAATTAATAACTAACTTTTAAAATTTCGTCATTTTATAGGTAGAATACTTGCAAACTTAATTAATTACAGTTATTATTATCTTGGCCATAAACGGGGTTAAGAACTTCTTGAATGCGATTATGTAGAACTGTTTTTTTAAAAAGTGCACAATCTATTCTATTAGGTGCTTACAAAAATGTTTATCTTCTAAAGCAAATATATAAAATAAATCATCATAATATTTACTTTCCCATTACTTAATTATGCTCCTAATTACTAACAGATGCAATATCAATGTTGAGGTGTGACTTAATAAGCTGCCAAATAAAGAGTAAACATTCATTTATGGTTAGAGAACAGCTCAAGTACTTTCTATTTATAAATAAAGAAATATCTTTTGTCTCTGATTCCTTTGATAGTTCTATTTGTTTCAATTTCTCCTATGTACCTGCATGAGCGCTACAAATTTTTACATTCTTTTGATTCTGATTGTCGCTCACAACACCGTGAAAGTTGGAAAGTTGTCTATAGTTTAGCTAAATCCTACTGACTAGAACTACAACTTAGACCATGCTTTTAGATAGGTACTTTAAGCTCTGTGCAACTCTAGGATTTATGATACTTAGGACATTTAATCATTAGTACTCTTCAAAAAGGGCAACAAGGTTAATATGATGGAACTATAGTCATAATCAATATTAAAGGGTTTGTGTCTTCTTTTATTTGTATACTGTGAATACAAAATATTTTTTAGTATCGCTTTTACAATTTTACATATTCACTGATTTTTTTGTACACTAAAGAATTAAAATAGAGGTGTGGCAACTTTTATTCCTTCCTTCCCTTCCTTTTTTATTCCTTAAAGGTCGGCAACGCATCTGTGATACTCCTGGAGCTGCGGATGTCCGTAGGCGGCAGTGATCACTTTCCATCAGGTGACCCACTTGCTCGTTTGCCTCCTCTTGTATAAAAAAAATTATATGACAAGCTGTTATTTTAGTTTAATGTATATTTGTATACTCATGTGTATGTCCGGGTGGAATCTGGCAAGTTGATTTGTTCCACTTTTTATGCATGTGTAAATCGTTATCGCTTGTGTCCATAGAAAATCCTAACATTCCCGACATTACACTATCGTGTTTCAGTTTATTTGAAACTTCTTAAGTCTATTGATATCTTGTCTGCCCTGACAAATAATAGCTTGCCAAATTTTCTTTTCGTTATTTGGTCCGAAACGAGTTTCCCTAGAATCGGCAGTTTCTTAATTTAATTTTAAACAGAATATTATCTTTTTAATAACAAATAAGTTTCTTACACTGGTCTATGGCAAAGACACGTTAAGGATGCCGCAACGCAAATCGACGATTTTAGAAGCGGTTATATTATACTTTGGCCCTTAATTACATTTTGATATTCGCTATTGGTTCCAGACTTACTGCGTTGACGCCCAAATCGCAGACTCGGCGTGCACGGCGACAGCGTACCTGTGCGGCGTCAAGAACAACGAGGCCACCATCGGCATCACTGCCGCAGTACCACGCCGCGACTGCGCCGCCTCGCAGCTGCCGCAGAATCACGTCGAATCAATCGCCGCCTGGGCGCTCGAAGACGGACGGGACGCAGGTAAGTGATTTATATTTTGATTATATTTTTTAGAAAGGCAAAATATATGTAAAAAATATTCCTTAAAATTACATTTGTTTAACTTTGCGTGTTGTTTAGTGATGAAAGTGGTTCAAAAACATCTTATAGGTACCAAAATATCCTACCACACTTTAGTGTGAAAATATTTTGAAATGTTGAAGTATTGTAGCTTAAAACTCCAGCGTGACAACTTGCGCTTGAGCGTCTAGAAGCAAAAATAACAATTATAATCACTTGATTATGGGCAAGTACATTAAATATTAATAGCGTACCTACATACTGAATGTGTCGGCGATGGCGGAAATCATTCAATCATACAGATCATCCAAATTATTGAATTGTATTCTAAAATCTTAAGGTTTTTATGTAGTAAGCTTAATGACGTAAATACAACTAATTACAAAAGTGTCTTCACGCCAATATCGCCACAATACAGCAAAGACGTATACAGAAACGCAACCAGGACTAGCCGAAGACACTGAGATCCACAATGTGATAGGTGGCAAGCCAGTCGCCAACCGGGCACATATCCAATCCTGGGCCACGTTACTTCTTAACGTAGAAAATTGGAAATGCTTAATTCCTATTTTTCTGTAGCCCGACCCCGACAGATGCAAGTTATAACCATTTTATGTAATTTGAGTATATAAGATACTGTCTAAGATTAACGAACATGATACTTTGAGGTAATGGATATTTAATCCTAAAGCCATACGTGAGACAGTTCTTTTATTTAAGTTTTAAAGTCATAAATTAAAGGCTTTAGATGCAATTTTCTTTGATATTGCACTACGGTATTATGTTGCACTACAACATAAAACTGCTGTCGTATTTGCTGAATGTTGTTATATTTTAAATTTATGTATTAGGTGAACTTTGGATTTTGTCACCATTGAATGTTTGATCATACTGATATTTTGGCAGGCATAGTAACGACGACGCGTGTCACGCACGCTTCACCATCTGGTGCTTATGCGAAGATCGCTGATCGGGACTGGGAAAGTGACGTGGATGTCAGAAATGATGGCCACGATCCTGAAGTATGTCGAGATATCGCCTATCAGTTAATCCACACCAGCCCAGCTAATCAGTTCAAGGTTTGTGAACCTGCCGAGCAATATGAAATATATAATGGATGTATTGAGGTGATAATGCCGCTCTAAATGTGAAGATGAAAAATCTTTCCAATCAGGTCAAATTTGCTGCCGGTAAATTTTACCGGCACGACTAAAGATATAGAACTTATAAGCTTAAGACATCGCGATATAAGTGTTAGCCCAAATATTATGGACACATTTAAGTTTATTATAGCAGGATCTAGGTCCCGTGGCATCAAATTTGACCTTATTGGAAAGATTTTTCTTCTTTATATCTAGCGTGGCATTATCATCTCAATACATACATACAAATTATATGCTTATGTTATGGGTGTTAATTAACGATTCTAATACAAAGAAATACTTAAATAGATACCAGAATTAATTTAATAAATACCCAGACCCAGAAATGCAGACATCTAAATGTTCATCACACAAATTCCTGCCCCCGTCGGGAATCGAACCCAAGCCTCGCGTTTGGTCGATGTCGTTAGGCGTGTACTTTAGCCACTCGACTAACGACGCCGTCTATCACAACGATACAGAATAAACCGTGGTTTGATGGCAACTTAAACGTCAGTTGCTACAAAATAACGAGCAGTTTACTTGGATAGTATTAGAGATAAGAATAACTCTACCCTCCATAGCTTACGTATCGAGCATGAACACTTTTGTATATTCAGGGACCCACCACACGTGAATGTCCTTTAAAGGTATATCATTTTTTTTTAAATCTAACCCCAAAGTAAGCAAATTATATGCTTGTGTTATGGGTGTTAGTCAACGATACTAATGCATAGTAATACTTAAATAGATACTAGAATAAATTTAATAAACACCCAGACCCGGAAATGCAGACATCTAACTGCTCATCACACAAATGCCTGCCCCCGTCGGGAATCGAACCCGAGCCTCGCTGGTGGTCGGTGTAGTTAGGCGTGTACGCTAGCCACTCGACCAACGAGGCGATCATTATACTCTTTGACGGAATGCAACGTTAAAACATTTAATTTTATTATTATTACACGGGCAGTATTTAAACATAACGTATTCAGCGAATGTTTATTTTTTTTGTAGTAATAATTAGTTAGGTTATGTTATAATTTACACGTTTCAAATATGTATTATACTTAATAAATGATTATTTTCCTTCTGAACGGAAATATTAAGGAAACGATGTGTAGGATAAATAATTATCGGAAACATAAGCGTTATAAACACTGACGATAGTACTACAAATTGTTTCAAAGAAAATCATTGAATGAAAAAATATAGTACCTAAGGATTTATTTTTATGGAAAGTTCAGACACCGGTACTGCATTGTATACAATACGTATTCCATGCTGTTGCGTGACTGCGTGGGTAAGTCGTGTACCTTGGATTACGTCTAATCTATGGACACCATTTCAATGTCGCGATGCAAGAGCTTTAAAAAAAACAAACGACGTTATTTTGTTTGTTATTTTTAAATAAGGAACGTAGAAGTAGGTAAGGCGGTGGATCCTTACCAGGGCAACTTACTGCACAGCACTCTACCACCACTAGTAGTGATGCTCTACATTTTAACTAGAGCTTGCCTCTTACGAGTTGCCTTTCATAGTGTCAGATGGTTTATTTTTCCCAGCGGACTCGAACCAAAATGACGAAAAAACTCTGTTTTAGAGGATTTGCACAAAATAAAGAATTACATTTATTTAATTTATTTACATTGACCTTTTACAGGTTATATTAGGCGGGGGACGCAGAGAATTTATACCAACAGAAACAATCGATCCCGAAGGTGATCGTGGCAGACGTAGAGACGGGCGGAACCTCATTGAGGAGTGGGAGGCTACAAAGGCGGATCAGAGACTCAACTACAGATACGTGTGGAACCGACAACAGCTGATCAGTGCAAACTCTTCGATGCCAGACTATATTCTCGGACTATTTGAGAGTGGGCATTTGATGTATAACAACTTTACAAACCGAGAAACTGAACCCACCCTAGAAGAAATGACTGAAGTTGCAATTCGCATGCTTAGTCGAAATGAAAATGGATTTTTCCTATTTGTAGAAGGAGGTCGAATCGATCACGCTCATCATGATAATTTTGTTGAAGCCGCCTTAGACGAAACTATTGAATTAAGTAAAGCAGTAGCCCGAGCGATGGAACTTTTGCCTGAGGAAGATACATTAATAGTCGTAACTTCTGATCATTCCCACGCCATGGCGTTCAACGGTTACACGCATAGAGGTGGAAACATATTGGGAGTATCGGATGACAAGGATGAGAACGGCGTCCCGTATTTGACACTATCATACACCAATGGCCCTGGGCATAGACCACCCGCTGCAAACGGCTGGCGAGTGGATGTCACGCAGGACGCAGACTTTTGTAAGTACTTCAAGTATGATGCTGTTTTTGAATTTTTAAGTTCATCATCACACTTTAATTATCATTTATTGCTTAGTAGATAGTAAGTTTTCTAGGGAACACAATTAGTTAGTTAGCCCTCATAATTCGAGTTGTTATGTCTGCAATTTCTGACTACAAAACTTAAAGTTGCAAAAGATCATCCCGTATTTGCGTGTAATCTGGGAAGTATATTTAGTTTAATAAAATATAATATATGAAATCGAACTGCGCCTTCATGAATTAAAACCAAATTTACATATTGTCTTTTATATCCTCTTTCTCTGATTGATTGAAAGATAGAAAGATACTTTTAGAACGGTACCTATTCATTGATAAAATAAAATATTGGCAATAATGTTTTTAATACCTACAGTGGTCGGCGAAGAGTGGCGAGCGCACGTGGAAATACCGTTGGACTCAGAAACGCATGGTGGTGATGACATTGCAGTCTTTGCCCGCGGCCCGCACCACGCACTGTTCTCAGGCCTATACGAGCAGTCACACATCCCGCACCGTATGGCGTACGTCGCGTGTTTCGGCCCCGCACGGGACTACGTCTGCTCCGCGGCCATCCACCATCTACCTTCCCCCACATTCGCTCTTCTTGCATTGTGGATTGCTTTCACTTCTATAATCGCATACTGACGACCTTTTTAAAGTTTAAAACATCACATATTATAAAATATAATACAACACACCTAAACATAGGCGTTTAAACAAAAACTATAAAGGTTGTGCCATCATTGACAGTCGGGTAACATTTTATAACATTGATACTGAACTGACAACTATCTTCTGCTTCAGCTAATTGCCTTTCGAAATTCCAAAATAAACCTGAAGAAGTTTGTACATAGCAAGTTGTGTTGAGAAAAGTTTTCTTCGAACTCTCTTCCATAGTACTCAGTACGTATACCGTGCGGTAAGAATCTTCGCTCCAAAAAAATATACTGCTCTTAAACGCGTGGACAAACAGTTTTACAATCTGTATTCAAACAATTTCAGGGGCATTTTTACATAATACAATACTAGGTGTATAAAGCTCACATTTCATCTAGAACTAGGGGCAATTAAAAATCAGCATCAAATAATTTGATCCTTTTGCTAAATAAAAAAATACAAAAACCGATTTAAGTGGCATTTTTATTTTACATGTTTACATAAGTGAAGAATTCATGAAGAAATTAGTATATCGTGTGACGTGTATTTTTTCGATGCAACCAAATCTCATATCATCATATACAAGATTTGAAGGAGGTACCTAAAACTCGAACCTGGCTGTTTCTAATGATTTATTTAAATAATTTAAGATTGATGTAAAATCATATAAAAGCTTGATGCAATTTAATTAAACTTGGCATATATGGAAATAGCTAACTTGAACTAAAAAAAATTACTAAATACTCATATAAATTCAGTTGGATACTCATTACATTTCAGTTTTGATTCCTCTCTTACAATCCTAGATTTAGCCTCTTACTAATGATCATCCTATTATAATGATCATTATTGTACTTTTAACATTGCGATTAATATTATAAACACATTTAAATGAAAAAAAAACCGACTCTGAATCCATTACAACAATGTGAATTAATAATTTTCCAAAGGTAGCTAATAATTCTGATATCGCCTCATATAAATTTGATGACCATGTTAAATCGAGATGGTCCCATAAAAATTTCATTAACATGAAAGTCTGGACGCCTCCTGTGGGCGTTTGAGAAGAATGTTGTTAACAACAAGGTCAACAAGTGTCGAGAGACGGTAAGTTGCTCATCGTGTACACGTACAAATATAAAACGCACACACTGACAATGTAGATCGCAAAGCACCAATGAGGTTGTTTTTCTCCAATGGTATTGCCGGGACAAGCAATGAGACTTACACAACCAAACCAATACTCAAAATTTGATACGACGCAGACGGTAATTTATTTTTGAAGTCAAATCTTCTATGGCGGCGTTGCTTACTGTTTTGGAATGAGTAAAAACTTCTAAAATGCAAAATTATTTCCTAACCATTCCAAAATATCAAAAATGAGCAACGTTAATATTTAATTTTTCACTTCTGCCGGCACTCCCACAGTGCAACCCATTGGTTTTTTTAAGTAAGTTAGTACCTTCACGCCCATATCCCAGAAGACGTAGGCAGAGGCACTAACCTACGGCTAGCCAAAGAAACTAAGTAAATTTATTTTTTTTGTATGAAAAATATTGCTTTGATCCATGTCAAGACATAAATGACCACCAAGGCTTCTACTTAGATAATATGTTTACTTAAAGCCTAAAAAAATAAGCTGAGCAGTATTTCAACTAAGACCATCATTACCCCTCACCCCCACTGACGTGCTGCGGAAATACGCCCCTACTCTAAGATTTAAAACAATAAGTAAATAATAAACCATTTCCTATCCTACCACTGGAGTAACACCTTTATTTTAAACTTATTTAGAATTCTTAGAATTATCTACAGTGTAAATATGACATACGATACGAGTAAATATAATTTTTAGCAAAATCAAACTTCTTTGTAAAACGATACTGAAAAAACCGACTCCAACAATTTAATTGGATACCATGACACATTTTGAAAAATTTTTTTTTCGAAATATATTCAATTATTCAGCAACGGTCTCATACGAAAAAAATTATAAATTTTATCAAAACCTTACTAGCAGTTTTTGAGTAAATAATATATAAATTATAAGTGAAAAATCCACCTCGGATTTATGAAATATCCCTCTAAATAAAAACCATCAAAATCGGCTAGCTATTAACGGAGTAATCGCGTAACAATCATAAAAAACGTAATATAGCCAAATTAAGAACATTTTATTTTTTTGAAATCGGTTAAAAATAACTCAGATTAAACAATAAACTCAGAAAGTGAATAATTTTTGACAAGTGGTTAAGGTTACGCGTGTTCTAACAGAAAAAAATGATTTGAAAACGTGAAAAAATGTATAATTATTATGCAATCAACAGTTGATGAGATTAAGTAGGCAGATCGTCGCGATTGGTGCTTAATGGAGCATTGTTTATTGCCAATTTAATAAAACTGAAGAGTTTGTTAGTATAAAAAAGTAACTAACGATTTGGCAGAAAAATAGTTTGAATTTGAACCCAATATGTAACCAAAACATTACATAGTTGATATTACGTAACGATTTGACACTCTTTAGCCCGATTTCATTCCCCAGGGTTAAATTTATTAATGAGTTGAACTGTTAGATATAAAATAATTTGACCCTAGCTAGAAGCTTACTCAGAGTTAAACACTTAACCCAAGAATATGCTAGTGGCTCTTAGACACTTAAAAGTGGGAGATAGGAAAATTAGTTAAATTTGTGTTGTAATAATTATACAAGTGAAAGAAAATATACAATCGCCAAAGTTTATAAGGAATATAGTACGCAATTAAAGCTTAGGCAAGGGATAGTACAGAGATCAGTGTTAGGCTCTGTGCATTTTCAGATTCATCTATTATCATTTAATACTAACATTGTAGAAATGCATTAAAAATTCCGCCATCTTGGAAGGTCCGCCATATGGGATTTAGACTGACGTAAGACTATTTTTCAAGTTGCTCTCAACGATCTCTTTCATTTGATACCCATATTGTTGAAGTGCATTAAACATAACTATTCCGCCATCTTGGATGATCCGCCACATTGGATTTAGAATAACGTCACTTTTTTTAACATGCGTTGTCATCCAAACTTAACGTGTATACAAAATTTCACCTCAATCGGTTGAATCTACTTCAAAATTGAGTTCAAAGATTCCACCCGATCTAACATACATTGCAAGTTAAATAAAATCTTTTAAAAAATAACAGAGGGAAAATAAGTTTTAGGTAAAACAAATAAAACAGGAACGAGTTTTTTTCGATGTTTTTGTATGATTACATCACAGAGAATAAAAAGTAAAAAATTAAAAAGTAAAGTAAAAGTGTCTGCACATCCATATCTCCAAATAGGTAGTCAGAGGCACATTCAGCGCATCCACGACTTGCTAAAGGCACTAACTCCCACAGTGTGATAGATGACAAGACTATCGCCAATAGGGCATACATCAAGCCGGGACTTGATGTGTGCCCTGTTAACAATGTTATTTTTACTAGAAAATTTTACTAGAAAATTGAAAATCTACGTTTTTCTAAATTTTTTTGTTGCGTGACCCGAGGGTCGAATCCGAGTTCTCATGTAGTTAAGTCTAACACAAGACCGCTAGACCACAGAGGCGATTAAACAGATTCAAGTAACATCTAGATTACAAAAATTAAAATAACATATTAACAACAAATTGAGATCATCTGAAATACTTTCCTCACAATACCAAAATAAAGGATATTTTGTTATTTTTCGATTTAAAAGGAAAGCAGTGCGCCTGACGAATTATACAGGCTTCTACTTGCAATTTTTCATATCGTAAGGTACGGATGGAATTTTAGTTTTATCTGGAATGAGTAAGGTCTAGAATTGTATACATTATACTTTCAAAAGTAATACTCGGAAGGGTGTTACAGAGTGAACTTCCGGGCTCCGAATTTAAACAAAATTTGATTCTTCTGAATAAAGAGTGGTTTCCATTTTGCTTTAGCTTCGCCTTTGTGGCTTTAGTCGTGTAGGATTTTAAATTGCTCGTGTAACAATTGAAATTTTTCAATATAGGTATCTAAGACTTTTGTTTTAGCGCAGGTTAATGACTACTTGTCGACTGTTACTTTATAATAATTAAAGTAATGACTGCAGCTTTTACTAAACGTCTTCTTCGCCCCGTATCCCCGCAAAAGTAGGCAGAAATAGGAAAACCAATATAATATAGAAACAATGCTTATTTTTTTAATGCTTTATGCTGCAGGTGCGGCAGGCAATCAGTCACTATTTTCGTTTTTTTTGTGAATTATATTTTTATACATACGCAGAATTTAAACTGTGATTAGAATTACTTAGAATTAAAACAGTAGTTTGATGGCATTTTAAATACTTATAAAGTACTAGGTGTACCCGCGGGCGAATCCGCTTTAAATTTAGATGTAAGCTATCCTACGAGTATCTTTCAAGTTAGGTCAAACTGCACATCTTGTGTAAATTTGATTGAAATTGGCTAAGTTGTTTAGGAGTCCATCGCGGACAAACTACGGGGTACGTAATTTATGCATATTAAGATTACTGTACTGTATAAAAATATAGCGATTAATCACTATGCGCTTCTGATAGTTAGAGACATGGCATAGGTATTAACAACGTAGATATTATAGATGTTTCGCAATTTTGTGACCGGGATGTTAGGTCTTATGTTCGGCTGCCCAACCTTTTGGAACTAAACGTGACATCGTCGTTTTAACGGAGATAGAGATAGGTTAGAGAGTGGACTCGGGAATGTTGCTGCACTCTAACACCAGTATCAGTGTTCTGTTGGTTATAACACATTTTAAAAAAAGCTCGCCTCTTACAGTAGGACAGATGGTCTATCCTAGACAAAACACTTGGTTCTACCCAGGAAACAGGAAAGGACTCGAAAAGCGTAAACATTATTTTTCTGTAACTAGTTGTTAACTCTTAGTTTGGTTTTAATAAATGATAAAATAACTACGTTAAGAAAAACCGACTTCAAATCTAAAAATTAAAAAATGATAAAGATTTAATATTCATTATATACCAGGTACCTCTTATTTACGTGCTTGAATATTTAATCTTTAATATTTTTCAATTTTTAGTTTTGAGGGCGGTTTTTTAACGTAGCTATTTTTATTTAATATTTTTTGGTTTATTGATAACATGATTTAATTTAATAATCTTATAAGTAAATATCTTCACATCATGGCATAAGGCTACATGTAATATAACCTAGATATCTTTATAGCATGTTGTTGAATGAAGATGTGTCTGTAATCTTATCACTAAGCCACCTAAGCGGATCAAAATTTACTTGCGAGATTTAATTTAATTTAATAAAATAGACATTGGGATAGGTAAAAATATGCTCCTAATTTAAAACTAATGGCCTACCTGAATAAAGAACTTTTACGAATCAAATCGAAACTAATCCGTATCTAACAAAAAAATAATTAGGTACATAAATTCAAGTTGGGAAGTGATAAAAGTACAACTTTCTGAAGATTATAATCTGTGTTAAATTCTTCTTAATTGAAAATTTCTAAGTCGGTTGCTAAGTACATAGATTCAGTAATCTTAATTTTTCGCGACTCCGTCCGCGCGGACGTCGTTCTTCGCGTGATAAAACTGAATTTTTTTTCTACTTATTTTTCAAAACAAAAAGTATCCCATTTTGTGCTCAGGTTAATAAGTGTTATCGACACAAAATAAATTCAGTATAAATTGTCAGAAATTACAAAATGTACACTGGCAACACTCATTATCCCTTCCTCAGCAGCGTTTAGTAAAGGGTGGTGGAAGGTTTCGAGTTTGGGCATGAGCGGTGCGACAGCGCATTCAGTGTTCATGCTTCGAATTTGGAACACCTCAAGGACGTTATGCTGTTCTTGACAACTTAATATAAATAGTTACAGTATTAATTAATAATTGAATATATTCTGATTTGTTAGTGATCGTGATATAAAATATTGGTGTAGTTAATAACAGTGAAATGGTAAATAAAGGTGTTACAAGCGACTGTGACTTTTAATATAAGGTATAATTAAATATACCGAGTTTCATCGAAATCAAACCGTTAGTTTTCACGTGATGCCTGAACATACAGACAAAACATTTTTAATCACATGTTTGGGTTTGGTATCGATCCAGTAACACCCCCTGCTGTTTTTCAATATTTTTAATATTTCAATATTTTTCAATATTTCAATATTTTTAATGTACAGAATTGACCCTTCTACAGATTTATTATATGTATAGATTTCGGAAATATCAAAGTGACGAAATTTTCAGTTATGCACATTTGCAAGTGGGAGATTAATCCACCCACAACAGATAATACCGCTCCGCCCACGGATTCGTAGGTATTCAAGTCGGGCCATGACAAAAGTACAACACTCTGAAGCATTCTAAGAGATATCGACCGATAGAAACTTTGTCATAAAACTTGTAGGTTGATTATGGATTAGAATTTGCCTATTGTTTATCCAAGTTTATTTATACACTGAAGAATTGTTTGAACATAAAATTACAATCAAATATTCATTTAAACGTATAAATTAAATGCATTGGGCTCGACGAGAAATTCGTATCGCGTTGTATTCTTAAAATTTTGATATGATTTGGAATGTACGAATGTATACTAATCTATTAATTTTGTTATAAAGAGAGCAAAATGTGATAATTTCCCTGTTGTTTCTTCTGCGTGCTTCTGAGACATCGGATATATATGGATACATATCGGACAAACTGTAGCTTCAATGTCTTTTCTGTATGGTTCTCCATACCTTACTCTGAATGTTCTTTGTTCAATTAATTGTAATTTACCCAATTATATCATAGCAACATTAATTGTTCAGTTACATTTATGAATGTTAAAAGTATAATGTGTGTGTGTGTGTGTGTGTGTGTGTGTGTGTGTGTGTGTGTGTGTGT
>NJDD01001484.1:173353-184449 GCA_002245505.1 Calephelis nemesis | reverse complement strand
AAGATCGAGATGGTTCTTAGCTGGTTAATGGAGATTTGTCCAGACTTTCTAGGTCATCAGTTTATTTGTAAGCATCGGAATATATACCACGCACTATGGGTATTTATTTCACTTTTATGCATATGTGGCACCTAACAGTTGAAACAATAATGAGTGCTGGTACAAAAGAGCTGGTCTGATGATGCAACTCGAAGATGGGAGTCGTAACTCTGGAATGCCTACTGGTAAAACTATTGCATTTGGACTCATTCGATTTGCCTTAGCTAGATCTGTTCATGCTTTGTTATGATGATCGCTTGATGACAAGGATCTGTTGATTGAACTGTGAGGTGGGTAATGGAACAAATTTTAAAGTTCTGTCCAGGCGTTGAGGGTAATCAGCTCATTCGTAAGCATCGGAGTGGACGATAGACACATTATGGGTATTTATTGCATTTTTAGACATATTATGTCAGACCTTACAGTTAAAACACTAATGAATCACGATTGCTAGTATAATAGAGCTGGACGATGGAGTTTGAAGATAGAAGACGTAACTCTGGAATGCCTACTGGTAAAACCATCAGGTTTGGAATTATTTGATTTACCTGAACATTTTTTGATGACAAGGGTTCGACGATAAGAACCTAATGGATGAACTGGGCGGTTTCTTTCTGCAGGTTTCTTTGCTAGGTAAGTGGGATTTCAGTCCCCCAAAACTCAAAATTAGTTGACTTTTTTAACCTCCAGTATTATAAATTTGACGTGACTCTGTATGTGTCTGTCTATAGTATTGTAACGTTTAAATAAATGCGATTTGGTTTTTGAAAGCTGATATGAGATCTGAGATTTTCGGCTACATATAGGTTTGCCGAAAGTTCATTATTTTTTTTAATTGTTCTTTAATAGCTAAATATATAGGAAAAAACCATCAATAAATTGGAACGTACAGTAAAACAACTTCTCCAAAATAGAGAAAAGAACCTCCAATGAAAATATATGTGCTTTACATTTGACCATGAACGGAGATAAAGGTAACAGAGAACAAGAGAGTTCAGAGCCGATACGCCGGAAACTTGTCTCGTTAGTGCGCGTACTCGAGACATTCCCTAATTGCTATCACAACCACTTACCTTCCCGGATTCCTTGCTTTTGTATCAAAGAAACGGTAGCGCAAGTATTTTATTACTTACTTTGCAGAAAACTTTGTTTCTTTAGGTATTTCCGGAAAGATACTACTAGGAAAGGTATTACGGTAACAAAGTGAAATTGTTTAAGGGAATTCTGGGTTTAGATTTACACTTTGAAGATTGAAACGATAATTACTTTATTTTTTCTGGCGAGTGTTTTATGATAGTGTCTGCTTGTTATATAGAATTGACAAAATAATGTTTGTTATTGGAATGTCCTACTAGTGCGTGATGTATTGCCAATGTATCAGACTAGGTGACAGAGTCCTGCAGCGGCCGAATCGCCGACTTACCACCGGCAAGTAGAAACAGTCGACAGTCATAGCATGTCCAGACATAGAGTCAGACCTAACTTAGATTTCTTTTTATATCAAATACTTATTTTAATTTTCGACCACTACAGGACCTAAATGTTATTGATTGGAGGAACAGCGTTATGGGTCGTTGCAATGATAATGCAAATTTTCATTAACAGAGTAGGTTTTTTTGTGACAAGAAAGCGAAAACCCACAAGACTGTTCTGAAACTTAATTCCGGCTTCCGGGTAAATACCCCTCCAAACTGGAAAATGGCACTGCTATTGCAGTGGCAGCAGTAAGTAACGCGGTGGATCCTTTTTCCGGGCGAGTTGTTGTTCAGAATTCAACTTTCAGTGGTCTCGTTGGTATTCATTAATTCTAAGCTAGTTTCTTACGATGTGCCAGGTAGAGAGGTAGATGGTCAATTATATAAAAAAAACACCGGATCTACATGATAGCAGCAGAAAAAACTAAACAACCAAAAATTAAAAAAATAACGTTTTGAGTTTAGAAGTAACCCAACAAACAAACAACATATGAACACTACCCTAAAAGCCAATATTTATAAGAAAAAGGCAGGTAAGTTAACGAATTTATCGATAATCTATGTACATTATTATGTATAAATGAATCCTCATTTTGCGTGGTCATCGCATCATACCTGAATGGATGGGTGAATTTTGCAAATTCTTTCATTATTGTGTAGGTTATTGTCAGGAGAATGTTCAAAGAAGAAAAAATAAGGAAAATTGAGAAAAATGCTTTAACCCCTACATCCTGTTAGTTAATGTCAAGCGATACTAAGTTTGACAAGTCAGCTTGTTAGAAATCATCGTCGCCTAAAGACACGAGGGACCACACAAATGTTGCGATTTTTAGTTCGAGATCATTCTACAAGCACGCGTAAGGATCATTTCAAGCCTGCGCTGCCAAAATTCTGTACTTATTTAGTTATTATTTTTAAAATCTAGATATACTGTTATTCTCTAATATTAAACTCGTAATTTTGGTTAAGGTATCGCAGAATCATCAGTTCATCCACAACCGATGGTGCGGGGCGCGACAGCGACGCCTCTTCCGTGTCGCGTCGGCTGCCGCGAACGATCGAGCTGTTCAATTATTCTAATCCAATTTCGACTATAGCCCGTTTATTTTGTCGACTAACTCAATGTTTGCGACCTTGTTTAAATTTGAAATCACTGACCTGGTTTATAGGTCTCATTTTTACAGTTTGTTCATACATTGATCTGTCGTCTTTATACAAGCTTTAACGCACTAGTTTAAAATACATTGTACGTAACCTAGGAAAACGAAATAGTTATAATTTAAGCGTAGTAAAATAGTAAAAAAGCCACCTTCATTACAGAGTTACGATTTGATAATTCCTTTTTCAAAAAGTTAGTAGGTAATCATTCCATACAAATTGTATTACGTCCGACGACAGAATTTTGAGTTTTACTAAACAATGTTTAAATTTGCATGCACTTCGGCAACTTTGTCAAAGACAAATTGTAGTATATTAGATATGACTCACAAACCACTTCTTTGATTTTGAAAAGAAATAAATTGGCAAATTTAAAAATCATGACGTGCTTTTAAAAAAAGCAATATCTGTTCGTATTTGTTTCGTACCACGTATAAACTTGTTTTTTATGGTTTGGATAGCACTATTTACAACAAAATAAAACACTGCTTAACTTCAAATGAATGAGAATAAGGGAACGCTTGGTACTTAACGTAGTTCTAAAGCCACAGACGCTCAATTCTCGTAAATTTCGCTTAAGTTGGCGCAACACTCACGGCACATTATGCAAAGCTACACGTTGTAATAGAGCGGCGCGGATATCGAGAGGGAATCGATAGGCCAAGTCGAGGCCTTAGAACCCTAGGGATTATCGGACTTGGACCGACTTCACCACTAATTTATAGCGGCCACAATACTCGGCCGTTTGTCGGTCGTTCTCCACACATTAACGGCCAGCGAATTTCACTATTACGGAGTTAGATACGACTGTCATTTTACTTTAGTAGTAAAATTATTTGAATTATTGACAGGCAGTTAACTGTATAAACCGTTACTGGAGTGCCAAATAAATTATTTCAGAATCAAAAATAGCTATGAATGAAACTTGTTAATTTTATGGAGACGAGTTTTGTTTACTGTCAATGTTTTTCCTCATATTTATATCGTAAAAATCACATTTTTCGTTAACATAATTTTTTTAGCATATATTAGATTCTCATGAATACATTTAGAACTCAAAATAACAACATTTAGTTCTTTGATTTTTTCGGAATTCCTTACATTAAGATTATTAATAGTTTGAATAGCTCTTTTTTGTAATACAAATATAGGTACTAACATCTGTAAAATTTCCACTCAGAAAATTCGCATCAGACATTAGACTATGACAATAGCTAAAATAAGCTATTCAGGCCGCGTCAACATTTTTATTGCTAATATTAAAACACTGCTAAAACTAAACCTATTTGCCAGCTTCTCACAACACGCTACATATACATAAGATAATTTCGCTATATGAACTACATAATGCTTATAATATATAAAATAATTATAGATACAGGTCAAAACTAAACTAGATAAAATTGAGAACCATTCATATATGAATATCTAAATATTATATACAGCAAACATGTAATACCTAGTATAAGCACTAAAGGCAATTTTCTGAAAGATATTGATAAGTTTTCTTTTTCAATAGAATCTTATTACTCACCTGTCTTATCGATACAGGAAGCTTATTCCATAATCTCGATGCGTTTAAAAGTAAAGAGTTTGATATAAAATTCTAACGATGTAGAGAGATAGATAGGGTTTGAGATGATGATGATCGCAAACTTACAATTTTGGGTTGCAGATAAAAAAATATGAAAATTAAATTTAAGGCATGTAACAATAACAAACAGTAGTTTGATTAGCTGTTATAATAATAATTGTTGTCTGTAATGAATAATTTAAATGGACACTGGTGGTAATTTTAAGTTATTGCTACCTTCTTTCAACCGAAGTAATGGAAAGAGACAAAACAATTTTAGTGTTGTCATAGTAGCCTATACACGACATTTCTACAGACGTTTAATATATCACTCGGAAAATATTGATTAGGGGGCATCCACAAATTACGTGAGATGTTTATAGGGGGGAGGGGGTCGATTCAAATCTCACCTAATCTTACGTTGGGGAGAGGGGGGGTCTCGGCAAATAACACGTAATTTTTTTTGCTTCAATCACAAAAAAATATGCTATTTTGGTCCATTTCATCCATACTGTACATGTTTAAGATTTAATCTTAAGCATAATTGTAATACGATGAAGACCATTTGCTAATTCCTTCAAAAGAAAATATTTTCACTAATTTTTGCTATAATAATCCAATACGTTTAAATAAGAAATCCACATTTTCAAAAATCTCACGTGAGATTGGGGGATTGGGGAGGGGGTTGAATAAAATCTCACGACATCTCTCCAGGGGGGAGGGAGCTTCAGAAAATGTAAAAAAAATACCTCACATAATTTATGGACGGCCCCTTAGGCATATCCGCACCAATCTCACAAGTCCAAACTGTTCCATCTCTTTTGTTTTTGTTTTCTTTGAAAAAGATAGCACGCATCTAAAAATAGGAAAATTTGTGAACAGCAGAAGCACCACCACTGTATCGATTTACTCATAAACAAAATAATTTAAACAACAGTCAGGACTAAGTTAAAACATTAAACTGCATTTTAAGAACGTGGAGTATCGCAAATTATTGAAACGATTCTATGAATCAGAGAATTAGAAATTCAATTAAATTTAACTAACTTGTTAAAATTGGATGAATATTAATGAAACATTATAATTACGTAATTAACTAATTCTTTATTAATGTTCATAAGTTATTTTTATTCTTGTAACTAACACATTTTAATTCAAAATTTTCGATAGGTAAGATGGCAAGAGCTGTTTATATTTTTATTACCGAATCATACAAAAAACGTATCCAAATAATTAAATATAGGTATAAGTGAACCAACAACTCAACATTTAGTGGTATAAAGAATTAATGCTCGCAGATTCTCAGACCTAGCCTGGAGGGCCCAAAACTTCATAAGAATGGGTTTGCAACGTTTCGGAGAAGTTTAATAAAATACACCGCGATACGAAAATTGAAAATATTAGACAATGATTATTTCTATATTTAAATTTTTCGTAGTTAATACGTAAATGTCGTGGAGGTATTTTTTTAGTTTTAAGCCAGGCTCACAAAAAATAGTACAACCTCGTTACCTTCTCTTTTCGCTACGACCAATAAAATTTGATATCGTGTTACAATTTGGGAACATTTAAAGGCATAGTTTTCACTCCAACTTTTCAGCATAGGGCAGAGAACGCACCATTGACAAATTTGTGTGTGAGCAGGGAATATATTTTCTACTTCTAGGAAATCATCATTTGCCTGATTCAATAACAGTTGCTGTGTTTTTCAGATCCGCCACCCGCTTCAAAGGCGTCACAACTTTTATAATTCAGGCCTTCAGGAATCATTACGCTCTTTTCAAGATTAAATTTGACATTGATGTAACATTAACATGTTAATGACAGCTAAATGATTTGTAACGAGTAGGCGCGTTATGGCCGACACATTAGGAGGCTCAGGGGATAGCTTCAGCTTTATGAAGAAATTATGCCGACGAAAATTCGCTAAAGGAGGAAAATATGGTAACGATCTCGGGAGTATCCGTAATGACTGCGAGATCAGGGCGTTTGGGATATATAACACTACCCTTATAACGCTGTTTTGTTCATTTATGAGAGCGAGTTCTACTTTATTTTTACAAATACAACCCTCGACTTAAATAAATTAATAAAGCATAAAAATTGTCTCCACTCCCATATCCATAAGTCCAAAAGTTAGACAGAGACACAACCAGGGTACCCACGACTAGCCGAGGACACTAAGTCCTGTGATAATTACTGTGATACACACTGTGATAGGTGCCAAGTCTATCGCCAGCCGGTCACATGTTAAATCCAGGGAAACGTTGTTTTTATCACAAAATTGAATCATAATTTATAATAGTTTAATATCATAAAGGTAACGCATTCTAAGGAATATGTAAACTTAGAAATTGTTTGTCAATAACCAGTTAATACTTCTAAAGGATACCGTACACTTTTGACGAGGCGGAACGTCTCAGGTCGGGGCGCACCGCATTGGCACACTAAGGCGAACCGGGCCGCATCGCATCGGAGGTTCGCATTTTGGTACACAGTATCAAAGAGTAGACTAATAAAGTACCCTAGTGACAACCCTATTGTCTAGTGGGGGATGTGGCATTTTTGGAAGTTTTTGTAAAAAACTTGGGCATTCAAATGTCATTAGCCCTCTTTCCCATTAACAATGTCGTTTTTGCTCCCCTCTTTGGGGACAATAGACCACGGACTGCTATGCTGCACCGGTAAAAGGTAGCTTATATTATTTTTGATAGCGGAACTATCTAGTGGTGCAGTAATTTCTAAAATCGGTATAATTTTTAGTTTTCCCATCACAGACACATTTGAAACACAAAATGTATTTTTTTTATTAGATCAGTATAAATAAAGTCTTCGAATAGATACAGGTTTTTAAGTAAAACTAAAAAAAAAACAAGCAAACGGCTTTCATGACGGTAAAAGATAAAACCGTAGCCTATAGACAAAAGATGTTGTAGGTGCTTTACTATCCTGTAGCGCGGATGACAGGGCGATTGTGAAAGTCTGCCAGATACCCTTCCCTTCAAACCGGAATATTAGAGAGTCATTATGGTGGTACTGGCCCAGGCAAGTTGTTGCATAGCACTCTAATACCAGCGGTCTTGTTGGTAATGATTTATAACTATAGATTACGTGACTACGTAAAGGCAAATCATGGAACAGTTTTATTCGCAGATGATATTTCACTCTAATCTAAAGCAGCGGTCCGCAACTTTTTAGCAGGCAAAGATCTCTTCCTAGAAGCCTTTGCCTGCTAAAAAGTTTATTTTTCTTCCTAGAAAAATAAACTTAAAGTGGGCCACACTTGTGATGGAAGCCAAATGTATAATTGGTCATATCCCATAAGAAAAATGAAAATTGGCTGAGAGAAGCGTCTCCTTAAGCTGAATCCACATTGTACGCCGTATATTATACGACCATTTGCTGCTCGTTTATGAAATGTTTTTTTTTAATTTATAAGTTATTTACAAAACATTTACGGGCCGCAAGTAAGACGTAGGCGGGCCGCAAGCGGCCCGCGGATCGCGTGTTGCCGACCACTGATCTAAAGTGAAATGACAAATGGATAAGTATGACAAAACGAACATCGCAATTTCAAAAGTTATACGCGGGATATTCAAATAATCTCTTATGGAAAAAAAATAAGTGCATTAAATTTCTAATGTCTTATACTAAGCAGGTGACACCAATGAAGTATTCAATGGTAACAAACTGGACCTAGGAGATTCCACTACATTTATAGGAATCACTGTATGTGGAAATTTACAACGAAGCCCGCAAACTGTTGTTTAAGCTCAGCAGCTTAAGCTGGTCCACACCGCATCATGTCTTATGGGATTCTTCTGAAAAAATAATGACTGACTAAAATATAGGTTAAGAAAAGGAGACAGTTCACTGATGTCGACACCGCTAAACTTGATTATTTTAGTTATTTTATCATTTCAATACCATATTTTTAAGATTCAAGTACTAGCAGTTTTTGATAGCTTAGTCTCCAGTTCTATCTATTAGCTTTTTGATTGCTACATACACAATAAATGATAGCTTGGTGGGTTTTCGGATGTGGCCCATCCAAGCGTGTGCTATCCTTTTGCAGGTAAATAACTAACTTACGATCACTCTCAAAGACAACATTTAACCTTTGATCTACAATTAAGTCACAATTTTGTATTGAAAAAGAAAAAGTTATGACTGATTAAAATATAGGTAATTAACGTCTCTCAGTATGGCCGTAATTTTTGCACCTGTATAGAATAGTGCACACTGGGATAGGCCACATCGGGGCACATTGCAGCGCAATAATCCACCTTTGAACTTTGTAGTAGTGACAGTACCTATAATAATAATAATAATAATAAATAATAATAAATATCCCTGGACAAGTTACACAAATTGAATCTTACCCCAAAGTAAGCAAATTATATGCTTGTATTATGGGTGTTAGTCAACGATTCTAATACATAGAAATACTTAAATAGATACCAGAATAAATTTAATACACACCCAGGTCCGGAAATATAGACATCGAAATGTTCATCACATAAATGCCTGCACCCGTCGGGAATCAAACCCGAGCCTCGCGGTTGATCGGTGTATTTAGGCGTGTACGCTAGCCACTCGACCAACGAGGCGGAAAAAGGAACCTTCTCCTGAGAATAGCTACCAGAGCTAAAAAAAAATAGCAGAATTGGTCCATTCGCTTATGCGTGATGCGATGACGACGGGAAATGGGGATTCATTTTTATCCTATTAATATTATGAATGCGATATCCTATTAATATTCTAAACAAACTGAATAAGTGGACATCTAGCATAGTCAAAAAAGGCCTCTTCCTACGAAAATGGAAATCTAGTTACTACCTAATTCAACAAAAGTAACGCTGTATCCGAGCGTTACAATGGGGACAATAGCTGAGATAGGTAACAATGACGCGCTGGTTGTGATTTTGTATGTTGATTGGTTCGCTATTTAGTCTTTATTTTTTTCGTTACTCTTTTAAAAGGCATTGATCATACTTTAAACTTTTTTCTTCTGTTGCTAAGTTGCTAATCTAAGTCATATCAGATTATAGGAATTGGTTTAAATAACTCATTCTATCGTATCGTTACTGTACGTACCTATATATTATATCGATGGTTATTTGGGAGACTCGGGTTCACTTCTCGACAGGGGTAAGAATTTGTAAACATAAGTGTCTATGTTTATGGGTCTTGGTAAAACCTAGAATAAACCTAGGCTTTTATTTAAATTTTTAATCCTCGGTGTAAAAAGAAAGTGTTACAAGTTTGAAGTGCGAGTGTGTATGTCAATGGTAGCCGAACTTATAGTGTTATTATCCTTAAACCCTTGCATATTATAACAAATTACAATAACACTGGCCCCTATTAAAAAGTGCGAATCCCGAAACGGAGAAAAAGAAAAGAGAACTGTCAAAGAGGAAATTTAAAAAAAAATTGGGTGGAGGAGGTAGGGCACTGGCATGTTCTTGGTTGGAGCTATTTTTAGTATAGTAGGTATTCCTGTACTTAGGTTCGATATCATCTAGACCAACGATGCGTGATTGTACAAGTATTTTAGCACAAAGGTCATTGTACTAGAAGCTCTGGTCCTTGATGGAAATAGGAGAACAGGTATATCAAAAATGGACTCAAAGATGGCATTCGCATCACTAGCATGCCAGAGCTTGTTGGAGATATATGACTGCCATGATATTAAAATATTTAGTACCAAACCAACCAAACAAACAAAACAACTGCTGTTACTGCTTGAATCTGCAACATGGTCTAATCACAAAAAGGAAGTTCCCACGTAGAGTTTAATGTCGCTATTTTTCTTAACTGGCGATTCTTGATACCAATTAGTTTCTAATACTGCTATTACAATGCATTACTTTGCAGAATAGACCGTCTGTCTCCTTGTCAGGTACCTCACAAGAGGTGAGCATAGGCTGACCATCACTAGCACCGTGACATTCTACTAGGTAGTATATATTGGTACCACCACCTTACCTGTTCCTGCTGCCATAACGTTAGTGCTTGCCATTGACGTGTTCCGATTCGGAGGATAAATTAGACGATAAACTTACTTTTGCTTGAGGCCTAACAGATTGACAACGCATCATTACCACCTTAGGTGTCTCTAGGCGGCGTTAATTCTTTACCACCAGGAAATACGTCTACTTGTTTGCCTCCCAATATCCTAAAATATTTTTTTTATTATTTAGTTATTTTTTCATTTAACAAACAAATAGTGGAATCATATAATAAAATAATTCAATCTTTTGAATTTCCTTACTTTTAATTTTGCACTATCCTGCCCGATACTGTTTCTGTAAGTGACAGACTTCTTAATACGTTAACGAAGTGGTTGCTATATACCATCACCAATTATTGCCCGCGGCGCTGCCCGCGTGGTTAAAGTCCCACAGGAACATATTTTCGAAATAAACACCAATCCAAGTTACCCTCCCTGTGTGACAAATTTCATGAAAATCGGTTCAGCAGTTTTTGCGTGAAGGAGTAACAAACAAACAAATACTCAAATTTTCGCATTTATGATATGGGAAGCTTTTGTTGGGAGTTCATTTTTAATTTCAGGATTTGTAAGCTTATCGCAACGTAGAGTCTTTTTCAAGATTCATATTCATTTTAGAGTTTTTGGTGTACACGCTCCCTTTGTAACATACAAAATACTAGCAAACCCGGCATACTTTGTTCACCTGGCACTCCGTATTCTTTGCATACTCTGCAAATTAGTTGTCACCAAGACATATATATACAAGATCTGTTTGCTTAAAAAGTTGTTTGGTCACTTTATACTTTATGTTCCTAATTTTATTTTCCCAATTTGTAAGGCACTTGTTATACAAAAA
>NJDD01001484.1:143365-172786 GCA_002245505.1 Calephelis nemesis | reverse complement strand
TTGCTTCGAGAAAAGGATGGTACGGCCGTGCCGCTTTTTTTTGCTCGACTTGGCGGGGGCACTGCCGTGCCCCCAGATACTCAAATTTTCGCATTTATGATATGGGAAGCTTTTGTTGGGAGTTCATTTTTAATTTCAGGATTTGTAAGCTTATCGCAACGTCTTTTTCAAGATGCATATTCATTTTAGAGTTTTTGGTGTACACGCTCCCTTTGTAACATACAAAATACTAGCAAACCGGGCATACTTTGTTCACCTGGCACTCCGTATTCTTTGCATACTCTGCAAATTAGTTGTCACCAAGACATATATCTACAAGATCTGTTTGCTTAAAAAGTTGTTTGGTCACTTTATACTTTATGTTCCTAATTTTATTTTCACAATTTGTAAGGCACTTGTTATACAAAAACGAAATTCAACTACAACTGATTAATTAATTCGTACAACTGATTAATTAATTATATTCATAAATATATTCACTATTACCCCTCTCTCGCGGGAACTCATTTAACCTTCGTGACAAAAAGTATTTATCAACCTTCCTCGGAATAAAGAATACCTATCTTTCAACAAAATCTTTATACGCCTGTTCAATATATTCAGAGTGAATCACGGTATGATCAACAATGACAATGATACAGACAAAAATACTAAAAATGTTTGCAGCCTTTTTTTTTTCAAACCATGGTGGCAAAAAATGTTAGCGCGCGCGCGTGTGCGTGTGTCTCTATGTATGTATATCTGTGCCACCATTACCTTTGAATGGGTGAATGGATGGACCGGATGTCTTGTTGGGAAGCTGACGTGATCAAGGTGGTTCTTAAATTTTGTCGGAGGTTATTAAACATTTCAATTTCATTGTTCAGTTAACAGGATTCACTCTACTACAGTTATACGTATAGGTATAACGTACAGATACATACGTGAATTTATGACAATTTTAACACATGGCTGCGGATTTGGGATGTTGGAGATGTTCAATTAACAAGCATAGAATAAATTCATAATTTGTGAGATGAACAGATAGATATTTAAACTGCAAGAGTTATATTTTACACAAAACACAAGATAGAATTTACATTTCCGAGGAAGCCGCGGCGACGGATGTAGGACGGCCACTAACACATGCTCTCTTGACTCTCGCCCACTCTCCGACGGGCGCCGGCGACCACGGACACGATGCCGACGACGGCTTGAGGATACAACTCAAAGAAATATTCTCTCAAATTCACTTGCGTGTTTCAAAACATATTCTTTTCTCATGTTTATATAAAACTAGCTGTCATATCGAACTTCGTTCTACCTGTTCAGTTTATACGAAACTCAATTAAATAATATTTTTTATTAATATTAAAATATTTGCACATTAAAATATGGTAGACTATGTTGATATACCTACTTAAATATTTCTGTAACATCTCATTTCCTCAAACAAATAGTTTTTATTTTCATTTTTCGCAGTAAGTTTTCTTATTTTTCATATTATCTTCTCTGGACTTCAATTAATAATTCAAAACCAAAATAAGCTTGAAGTCCTTTGGAAATTATGCAATTAAATAGTTATAGCGATTATTTTTATATAATATACGAGTATGTTGTATAGACTTCTGATTGTTTTTTTTTCAGACAGCAGATTCCTTCGATTTTCCTGAACAGGTATTACAACCATTGCTGCATTCAACATTTATTATATTATACTAGCAATGTAAAAAGTGTGCTTAATGCCATGTTCCAGTTTGGATGAGAAGAGTAGCCGGCTAACTAATTCCGTTACATAAAACACCAGCGTCAGATTGGCAACGTACCACCGATGTCGTTGGTATACTTATAATGTATGTACCTGTCGTATATTTCTTATTCATCAGTTTTTGCCTTTCTTTTTAACCCCGACTCAAAACGAGGAGTGTGTGTGCATCTGGCGTAGTTGTCGAGCAGTCAATGGATTATGTGCTCTTTTCTCGATTGAAATCTGACGTGATAGAGTTGGTTTTTAGTTATAGTTTATGGAAATCTGCAGAGACATTCAATGTTATTATCAGCTTATTTGCAGCTATTTTGCAAGGTATTGGAATGAATATTAGATCCACAAAGCTGCATATATACTACACTTTTCAACATATGTGACACCTAGCAGGTAAAACAATAACAAATGCAGGTACTACTGTGATGATCTGATGATGATGGTGATCGATGTATTTAAACTAATCCTGGAATGCCTGTAGGTAAACCAATCGAGATTGGACTTGTTAAATTTGTTTAAACTAGCATCTTCACGCCCATATCTTCGAAGGTAGGCAGAGGCACAACCAGGGCACTAGCCGAAGACACTAAGTCTCACAATGTGATAGGTGGCAAGCCTATCGCCAATCGGGCACGTTTCCAATCCCGAGCAACATTTCCTTATTAGAAAATTGGAAACCCAATTTTCTTTTTTATTTCCCGACCCGGGATTCGAATCCGGGACCTCATGCAGTCAAGTCCAACAACTGAACCGTTAGATCATAGAGGCGATTGTTGTTTAGGTTGTTTAAACTAGATTTGTTTTAAGCAGATTTGTTCAAATTTTCTGATGCCGAGGACTAGATGAAAAGAACCTAGTTATTAAACGGGGAGGTGGCGACTGGATTAATGTTTAAAAGTAACGGTATAATGTTTCGTAGTTTTTGCAGTTCATTTAAAACATTTCAAAAAAAGAAGTGTTATAAGTTTAATATGACTGTGTGTGTATGTGTATCAGTGTAATGCTCGTAAACTATTATATTGCGTAGTTTTAGTTTAAAAACTAATGTCATCTATATGTTTCGTAGCTACAATTTATGAAGATCTATTTAGTTTCAGTAATTTTCGATACCTACCCATGACGAGCAATGTGTAAATTAATTACAATCCACTAATAATAAATTATGAAGGTAGAATATATACCTTGTGGTAACATGGCAGAAATACATCGAAAAATATACTTCAAAGCATAACCACATAGTATTCCCGGATTGTTTCTTTGTATGTATATTAATTACTACGTAGGTAGGAATTATTATTGGCTTCCCTTGCAGAAACGCCTCAGGTCGTTGTTTGATAGTATTTGAGAATAGCATATCGTCCCAGTTTCGTACGGTTAAACAAGCTTCTATGTTATTATACAAATAAATAAAATATATGCAAAGATCTAAGCATACATAGAGACAGTTTAAATTATGTAGTAAAAATCGATGTACCTAATTGAAGTGCTTATCTATTATTTTATACTAATTAAAAAAGTATAAAGCCTTTTAACTTTATATTGAAAGAATCTATAAATATCCTAAATAAGAGCGTCATTGAATCAAAGGATTGTGAAGTAAATTAAATTTAACATAATAAAAAAGTGATGTTATAAAAAAAAATGTGTAAGTGAGAAAAAAAGTGGTCAAGTTCCATTTGGACTCGCCTATGAAGGATTCCGTAGCTAGTAGCAGCAATCATCATTTTATCATAAATGTTCTTTCTGTTCATTTATTTCATATTTCATATACAGTGGTTGCAGTTTATGTCACTCTTGCAAATTGCTATTACGATTCTAAAGTACACAGCGCCTTCTCCTAACAGTTAAGTACAACTACTTTAAGTGTTGGTGTTACAGTACCTATTAAAAAAAACTGCTTGCAAGATCTCGTTTAAATCAATTTTAGTTGAATATAAAATAAAATCAGGGCTCCGAATGTTGTTTCTTTTACTTACAGGTAATCACACATATTTTACAAACTATAAAGTAAAGTAAATAGGAAACCTTCGTTAGGACGTACATTTAAAAAGTAAATCTTTTACTTACAGAAACATGTACGTGATACTTCTTAATCAATTTCTACTTTTAAGTCTTTAAAAAAAAGTATCTTCACGCCCATACCCCCGAAGAGGTAGGCAGAGGCACAACCAGGACACCCACGACTAGCCGAAGACACTAAGTCCCACAATGTGATAGGTGGCAAGCCTATCGCCAACCGGGCACATTTTCAATCCCGACCAAGATTTTTTTATTAGAATTTTGGAAAAACCCAATTTCCTTTTTGTTGCCCGACCCGGGTTTCAACACCGGGACCTTAGGCAGTCAAATCCAAGAACTAAACCGCCGAACCGAAAATTTTAAGCGTTTAAAGTTTACACTCGTAATCAGTAGGACGGCCATTGAACGATATCACAGAAGCAACATAACATTAAGCTACTGTTAAAGTAGTCTTCACATGAAGTTTTTGAGCGCGCACGTTGAATAATTCAAGCGTCAGTGCATACACAAAGCTTCGACGTTCACCAAACAGCCGACGCTTGTGCAGGGCTGCCACCTTGCCACTGTGACTTATATTTTTGAAGTGGAAACTTGTTTGGCGACGTTGCGCACTTTTTTTGGAATGGGTAAAAACTTCTAAACTCGCGTGACCTGATTCATGAGACAATTATAAGACGGCGCTGGGCGCATGCGCGAATGTTCGTGCTGTCATATTTGTTTACGATAGCGCAATAAATGCATATGTTATTCTACCACTTAAATGATAGTACTTTCATACTGATAATTAAAGCAATTGGTGCAAAATTATTCCCTAACCATTCCAAAATATCAAAAATGCACAATGTTAATATTCAAGTTTTTACTTCATCCGGCATTCCCGGCAACCCGTCGTTTTTATTTCAAATATTGGAAGGCAAACAAACAGACGGATTTCCTGATGGTAAGCAATTTACAGACACTAAAGGGGGTAATGTTGCTGTGCCAACCGTCCGCTTGTTTGCCTTCTAATATCATAAAATAAATGAAACAATAAAAATAACTGTGTTTATGAAAACCGACTTTAAAATAAAAAGTAATTAAGATTTATTACTAATTATTATTAATAATAAATCTACCTATTATTTGTATGTATAACATTCACATGTAGCAAATTTAATACTTACTTATAATTATAAGTTTAAGGCTTGGCATCGACTTCAGACGTAGTAGTAAATAAATATCACATATGTAAATAATAGGTAGCGTACAATTAATATTAAATCCTTATTATATTTTACTTTTTAGTTATAAAGTCGGTTTTTATTAATGTAGTTGTTTTTATTTAAAACTTTTTAGTTTACGGCTGATATAATTTAATTAAATAAAAATAAACATCGAGATAGGTAAAAGTAGATAAAAAATCCTCAAAAAATAAAAACTAATGGGCCCATCTGATTCATAATTTTATTGAACCAATTTGTAAACTATTCCGCATCAAATAAAAAAAAAGCGTAAACCGGTTTAGAAATACGACGGGTTGCACTCCGGGAGTGCCAGCAAAAGTGAAAACTTGATTATTAACGTTGTGCAGTTTTGATATTTTGGAATGGTTAGGTAATAATTTTGCACGAATTGCTTTAATAATCAGTATGGAAGAACTATATTTTGTGCGGTAGAATACAATATTCATTTATTGCGCTTTCGTACACAAACAAGATAACACGAACAATCGCGCAAGAGCCCTGCGCCTTCTTACGAATTTTCGATCAGGTCACGTATCCCGATGTGAGTTTAGAAGTTTTTACCCATTTCAAAAAAAGTGCGCAACGCCGCTAAAGAAGTTTTCACTTCAAAAAATGCCAAGCAAACAAGCAGACAGATTTCCTGATGGTAAGAAATTCACGTCGCCTAGATACACCAAAGGTGGAAGCGGCGCGTTGCTAATCTGAAACCGAGGTATTAGGCCTCTAGCAAAAGTTAGTTAACCGGCTACCTCACCCTCTGAATCGGAACACGTTAACCGCAAGCACTGACGTTATGGGGACAGGAACAGGTAAGGCGAGGGTACNNNCGAAACTTTACCACCTAGTCATCACCCCAGGTAGACACCTTATCATTGCCACATTTGGTGTCTCTAGGCGGCCTGAATTTCAAAGCATTAGGAAATCCGTCTGCTTGTTTGCCTTACAATATCATAAAAAAGGTGTTTTGCACTCCGAGAGTGCCAGCAGAAATGAAAACTTGAATATTAACGTTGTGCATTTTTGATGTTTTGGAATGGTTAGGGAAAAATATTGCACGAATTACTTTAATAATCAGTATAAAAGTGCTATCCCTTATGTGGTAGAATACAATATTCATTTATTGCTCTATCTTACACAAACATAACAACGCAACGTTCACGCAAGAGCCTTGCGCTGTCTTACAAATTTTCGATAAGGTCACGTGTTTTGAGGCGAGTTTAGAAGTTTTTACCCATTCCAAAAAAAGTGTACAACGCCTCTAAAAAAGATTTTACATCAAAAAAATATCCCCTCTCGATACTGCAAAGTATCGGTTTCCAGGTGCGCTGACAGCCCTGCGTCGGCCAACAAAATCCCTATTAGATTTTGGAATATTGAATGCTTTAACATTTTCATTGGCATTTAATGTAAAATTCCCCAACAATTTATTATTCCCGCACAAAGTGACTTGTTGAATAACAATTTTGCGAACTTTGTGACGTTAAACTTTAATAAAACTATGAGCTTGCATTTATTACCGCCATAATTGTAATAGTCCTGTTACACACCTATCTTTCTTTATTTAACAATAATACTATTTTTCATGTTATTGGAAAGAAAACAAGCAGAAATAAAATGGTAAGATATTCATGCCGCTTAAAGACACCAAAGGTGGTAATGATGCGCTGCCAACCTTGAAACTTGTTTCAAAGGCCATACCTTTTTTAATTTACATGCACAATTTGCATTTTGTTATCACCCCCGTGTTGGTCCATGCTCCTTTGCAGAATAGACAATCTGCCTGGCAGCTCGTAAGAAGCGAGCATAGGCTTAACGTTAGTACCAACGTAACATATGACTAAGTGGTATAGTCTTACAGCGACTCGCCCGGGTTGGTGCCACCGCCTTACCTATTCCTGCCGCCATAATGAAATTGAATTGCCGCCACCGCCAATTGAAAAAGATGTGTTCTAAATTTCATATGTCTGTGTGAATATGTATGTACGTGTTTATCTGTAGCATTATAACTTTTGAACGTATAGCGGATAAAATCGGTTCTTTTGATGCATTTTCTCTGATTTTCATGAAATGTAACGTAGAACATCAGCTATGTAGCAGGGTATTACATACCCAAACACAGTTTGCAAGCGTGTAACTCGAGCGAAGGCTGCCGCAACAAAGCGATCAAGCCACTATCCCCTTCCGCAACCCTGTGGCTCTAGCTACACAATAAGACTGTAAGTTTAAAAATCGTGCACAAAAAATATACGCAAATAATTAACATGGTGGGTATGACATACCCGGCCACACTCTCGCCGGGTAAAATTTTAAGTTTCTCCCACAGTCATGCAGTGATCAAAAGAGAAATTGGTGACCAATCGAATGAAAGAAAATACTTAAAACAATTATTTTTTTCCGTTACCGAGGTTCTCGAACCTTACCTAGCGTACATGCTTTGTCAGGCATTTGCGTGACAACCATTTAGCTATTAGTATTTTTAGATCTGGATGTTTATTAAATTCACTCATATATCTATATAAATATTCTTATGTACCAGTGTTGTTGGCTAGTTTCCTTAATTTTGTTACAAATTTAATTTATATCTATGTATTATTATATAAAAGTAATTTACTAATGTCAGGGGAAGGTTCTTTTGAAAAAAAAAATAACCGAAAATAGCAAACACAACACATTATTTTTTCCGTATACCTGTTAGTAATGTTGTGCGATACGAAGTTTGCCGGGTCGGTTAGTATTCAATAATTCTAATCGTAAAAAGTCTTATCTAAATGTACATTTCTTCATATATTATCAATGTCTCAACTGAATGCAAATGTTTTGAACGATTCAGAGTATCTTCACGCCCATATCTCCGAAAAGGTAGGCAGGGGCACAACTAGGGCATCCACGACTAGCCGAAGGCACTAAGTAAGCCCCACAATGTGATAGGTGGCAAGCCTATCGCCAACCGGACACATTTCGAATCCCGACCATTTTTTTTTTAATTAGAGAATTGGAAAAATCCAAATTTTTTTTGTTGGCCGACCCGGGATTCGAATCCGAGACCTCATGCACTCAAGTCCAACGACTGGACCGCTAGACCACAGAGGTGATTCAAATAACCGTTTAAAAATTTTCTTTAAACAATGGGTAACTTAACGCCAATTCTGATTCTAGACATGTTAAATCGAGTCCCTAAGTTCTTAAAACTTTCTGTACTTAGCTCTTTTCAACAGTATATTAAATTCCCCCTTAAACATCACAATGGAGACAGTCCCTGCTCACCGGATCCTTTTGTTCGCGTGTTCGAGTTCCGCAACTTAAAAGCCATTCGTAGCGAAAAGCTCGCTAATTAGTGCAGCGGAACTTACAAATTGGTGACATGCACTTTACATTTGCCTGTCGCCGATGACGTCACTATGACGGGTTTTCGCTCATTGAAATATTGCTGTTCTTAATTTGAATGCAAGTTAATTAAAAACTTATGCTTTTTTATTTCGTGAATGATTTTATAATTAGCCAGTTTTATTTAACAACAGTGCATTGACATTTTTTACTTTAAAACATGCTGACTACCTCAAAGTATATTATATTTATAAACTTGCGTTTTTTGTCATTTTGTGAATGATTTTATAATAAGCCAGTTTTATTTAACAACAGTGCATTGACATTTTTTACTTCAAAACATGCTGACAACCTCAAAGTATATTATATTTATAAACTTGCGTTTTTTTTTCATTTCGTGAATGATTTTATAATTAGCCAGTTTTATTTTACAACAGTTCATTGATTTTTTTTTACTTTGTAACATGCTGACTGCCTTATAGTTTATTCATTTATAGTTATAGAAAATAGAAACGTGATTGTATTTACTTGTAGTAAAACAATAGGTACTTTTTGCAAGAAAAATGTCCGCCCCTATATTTACCATTCTCTCGCACACTATCACTACCTAAACTCACAAGCGCTGGTACGGACGACATCAAAAAAAGATAATAGGGACCGAATAGACGCTATAAGTAACGGGTCATCATATTATAAATGTGTGTTCATTTATGCCCGTATCTCCAAATACGAAACTAAGACCACAATGTGATAGATGGAAAGCCTATTCCTAACCGGGCACATATCCTATCAGGGGCATTTTTTTATTAATATATTAAAAAAGATACTTTTTTTTAATTACCCGACAAAAGAGACCGAGTCCTGGACCTCAAGAAGTCAAGTTCTACATCGGACCGCTAGATCATAGAGGCGATGATAATATAAATTAAAAGTTTTAACCCTAAATTGGTATAGTATAAAACAAGCCTTGCTGTTTTGTAAGTATTTATATTATTCAAATAAACATTCCTTAAAACAACAAAACAAATTTCACGTCATTAATTCGCTTGTCACGCGTTTATACGTCATTTATATTAGTTAAAGTCATTAGTCCATTGGTTACTTGATTAACCCTTAACCCCCTAGCGTCCGTCACAAGCGTCCGTCACAGTGAATGCAGTACTGCAGTGGATATTGTTTTAAAAAATACTCCGCTCATACGATGACCTGTGACAACCTGTACTTTTTCTTTTCCTCAATTATTTAGAAATGTTCGCTTGGTGAGTTAAAAAGGTTTAGCCAATTAGAAATTGCAGGTATATTTTAGACGCAGTCACTATGACCGATGTTTGGAAGTTGTGTAGTATTTTTGGGTTACCCAGTTTTCTTTATTTTTTCTCTGTCTAGGTTTGTAATATCTAGATTCGACCAATATATTGTGAAGTGCTCCATACTTACAAGAAGCTGACTCCAAGGAAGAATAATAAAGAAACCATTCAAAAGTACCAAAAGAAGACTGCCATGACGACGAAAATATTTCTTTTGAATACGATATTGACTGTCATAGTGATTGGATTCAGAAGTATAATAAATTGAGTCAACGTTAGAAAATATTGACAAAAATCTTAATTCCAGTAGTAAATTTAGATTCTGTTTAAGGTGTCAGTCCGATACAGAAATGATTAGGCGAGAACAGGCTTCAGTTTCATGATCCAGTACTTTGCAGAGTAACATTATACTATAAGTGGTTATTCTCAGGTCTTAAACCTAAGTTCAAAGAAGTTTTACATAGAAACACTAAACCTTTGTAGAACCTCACTGTGAAAGCTGTCAACAACAGTTTAGTTTGAAAAGAAAGCTCCGGACTACTACTCGTCGAGTGCTGAAATTTGATGAAGTACTTGGAACTTCTTCAACTGAAACTATGAAAAGTTTGAAACACGCAGGACTTGTTCTATGTGTGACTTTCAAGAGGAGGAACATTTTTCACATACCATGCTTTCAGTGCAAAAAGCCGATTTGCGTCGTATATCTGCAAAAATGTGTATATGCTGTTGCCACAGAATGAAAATTGTTATGAGTTAAAATATTACAATAATTATAATGTACCTTTAATAATATTTTGAAAGCGTTTATACTTTACAAACTATACAATTTTACATAAGATCTCAAATTATGACATGAACCCGATTTTTTAACTTTGTGTAAAGTTAATTGTTTTATCTAAGTAAACGTACTTGAGTTTTGGAATAGTATTTTTATTTGAGATTATATTGAACATTTATGTTAATTAATCATAGGAATAAATTAGAGGTCACTACGACCGCCGTAAAGTGTACGCTTAACAAAAATACACGTTAGGTGGCTAAGCTTTTCTGTTCTTTCAATGGTAAATCGTGTAGAGTACGTTTGTATAGTCATTTACTCGTTATGTGTTGTTAGATATTTAGTAATTTTTATGTTTTTTTAATGTTAAACAGTGAGTTCATGATGAAACAAATCAAAAATAATAATAATAACAAAATTAGAGAATAAGGCTTAGACGTGTATTTTTTATTGAGAGTGTCTTTAAAGTAATATTTGATTCTTTGGCCACATTGGTAGAGATAGTAGCAGAGTTTTGATTTAGTTGTAGATTCCTAACATTTTGAGAATATAACTTTGAAATAGCAAACAAGAGTAGCATGTAAAATACTACAATACTAGCAAACAAAAGCTCTTTCAACGGTACTTACATGTTTCAGTCAGTTCATACTCCAGGCAAGCATCTGTAGTTTCTGATTTAGTTACGATATATATTTCTATATGAATATTATTTGTTACTTTAAAGTTAGTAATGGAATAGATTTCTAGTTAAAGTTTTTTGTATGTAACAAAAAACTAACAATTCATAAACAGCCAGGTATCTGTTCCACAAAAATGTAACAAAACAGAATCAAAAATGTTTATTCTTTTCTTTTTATGTATCTTAGCACATTGCGATCGGAGCCTCCCTTTTTAAGTACACATGCATTCGTGTTAAGTAGCCCCGCTCTTCTATTGCATAGAAAGCATTATATATGTGATGTGATGTGTGTATGTGTGTGTGTGTGTGTGTGTGTGTCTGTGTGTGTGTGTGTGCGTGTGTATGTATTTGTATGCGCCAGTAAGTAGTATGTATATGTCATTACAAATATAGATGTGTATGCTATATGTATGTATGTATGTTAGTGTGTTGGTGTTATTTATCTAAGCTAGAATTATTTGCACAGAGGTGCTATGCAAAGATAGTTTTGTGTGTTTAACCATGATGTTTAAATAATTTGCAATTTTAGGAGTACAAAAAAACTGTTAAGATTCTTATTTATTCTGTTATGAAGGTATGCAGCTTGAGCACAAATTTGTCTACGGGCAAACATGGTTTTAGTACTTGAGACTGAAGCAACTAGATTCCTGGAATCATATATGAACGTTCTGTGCAGTTTTGAAACCGTATTTCGAACATGAAGTTCTCTTACAGTAAGAATATCACATAGTTCATATAGTCTAGTTGTGGGAAATTTAAATGACTAAAATGTCATAACTTTTAGCATTGATATTTGAGATCTTTCTAATTCTAACAACCAAGTTTTGGCTGCTCGTAAAGACTGGGATACAATATTCAAAGACAGATTTAACAAAAGAGATATACATATTTTTAAAGAAAGAAACACTTGTTACTAACAATTAGTTAAAAGAAAAAATAATAATATTATAAATGCCCATGTCAAAATAGAAAACTAAAAAATAATATTCAATAAAACATTCATGTCACAATAAAAATAAGTAAATTAATTATTTAAAGTTAAATTATTATATTAAAAATTAAATTATTATATTAGAAAAAACTGTCCAACACTAAAATAAATTAGAATAAACGGTAAAAGGTATGTCAATATGAAATAAGCAGTAAGCAGTCAACACAATAATAATAATAACATTTTTTAGTTTTCTAATTTTGACATGGGCATTTATAATATTATTATTTTTTCTTTTAATTACTTGATTCGAGCATAAATAATTAAGTTTTACGAATGTACAAAATAGTAAATTTAATTTAGTAATTAATTAATTAGTGGAGGCAATTGACATGTTTTTTAATATTTTCTAAAATGGTATAGATTATTTCACCACTAAATGGTGTATAACGTTTTAAAGTTCTTTGTATCTATCCTTTATAAATGAATTTATATTTACACATCAAAAATATTGTTTACTAGTTTAAGTTTTAGCCCTAATGATGCTGTATAAGCGAAACCGGTAGGCTATTAATTACAAAATTAATAAATTATAAGTAATAAATAAAACAGTACAAGTGTTTGTTTCTTTAAAAATATGAATATTTGGAAGTTTTACCAAGTGCCGACGATGGAAAATATCAAATATAAAAGAGATATATAAATTGTGTTAAAAACTTTTTGTCACCTTATTGTTTTAAACAGCCAACTTGGTTTCCGTATTCTAGTCATTAATAACTCTATATGTTGGTACGAGTAGGTTAATCGCTGATCAACTACTATACCCAAGTATTTTATATTATTAACTTTAGTTAGTTTATTACACGAACAATTATTACTATTGTTTTCACAGCTGCGAATCTTTTTAACTTGAATTTGGTTGTGATTTATTGCAATTTGAAAAAGTTATCAAATTTGTGAGAAATAGGATCTTAACCATTTAGCGACTCTAGCTAAGTCTATCTCAGCAAATGATAAGACGGAGTCCTACGAGTCAGAGAATACAATAGCTGTATCGTCGGCATATTATGAGTATATTGTTTCATAATATGCGAGTTTCATATTGATAAGGTCACCATATGCGCACTATCAAATAACTTATAAAGACAATGTGTTTCGGGAATACACAAAATAATATAGCAGTCTCCAAGTTTATTCAGGATGTGTTATCGATTTGTTAGAAAAAGATATTTATGCATACAAAATAGTTAAATAAAATAAAAATTGGAATATAAACTTAACAAAAACCCAGACCCGGGAATAAAACCATCTGTGTTTATCACACAAGTGCCTGCCGCTGACGAGAATCGAACCCGAACCTCGCGGGTGGTCGGTGGAGTAATTCGCGTATACAAACTCTTCGATCAAAGAGGCGGTCAAAAACAAAAATGCAAAAATTATAGTAATCAGTCACAACATATTTTTCTAGAACGACTTTAATGAACAGACACATACACTATAACACCTCATCATCAGAAATTTGCGCAAGTCTGCTATGAGTTTCCAAGTGTAGTAGGTATATACATAGATAGACTCCTTCCAAAGTCGGCAGCACATCAATCTTCATTAGTTGGCACAAAATGCGTGCCCTTAAAAGTTCAGAAGTTGAACAGTCATCGATTTTCCATTGTAGAGGAATCAAACGTAACGAGGGTGATAGTGGAGGAGTTCTGCGTGTAATGAGTAAACTTACGCAACATTCTACATCCATTGCACATTCCAAAATAGACTTTCTCGTTTGTTGATAGGTGCTAGTGGCGATGTAATGTAAAGTTGTCGCAAAGTTGTAAATGTACTAGATTCCGTTGAGAGCGAAACCGCAGTGAGTTATCCTTGCGTTTGAACGCAATATGCATGCATTTAAATACTTTGGCTGCTAGATTTAACGATGTGTGCATTTAGTTTTTGTTATCTATGAAATATTATACTTACATAAGTACATAACTTCACGCCAAGTCCCTTATGGGGTAGGCAGAGAGTATCGAGTGCCAGACCTCAGGATGCTGACAACTTAAGAAATATGGGTACATTTAAGTGGCGGTCGGACGACTCAGGTGTTTGTGTACAGGTTTGTCTTGTCAAAGCTGTTTCTAGTGACGCTTGATCTGAATTGATATTTTGTGGTAACGAATCGATACTGCATCTTTTCCTTATATTTTTTGTTTTGTATTATTGTTAACATTGTGATTATTTCCTAAGACTAAGGAAACAGTCGCGTGTAAACACTTTAGATTTTATTGGCATGTTATTTGACTGATTCCACTAACCTTAAAGAAATTTCTGTTTCAAAGTTAATATTAAATACATAAACATACTAACATTATATTTATGGTAGTGTGCTGCGCAGTAGCTTGCATGGGCAAGGTCTATCGCTTTCTCTATTTACGAAGCTGTCGATCGAAAGGCGACAATGACAAACAATTTTTAGGACAGTCTTCTTCCAATCCGTAGAGTAAGGTAGCCGATACACTTGCACTTCAGGTCTAAAACCTATAACATCTATGGTATCTACAGCCCACGATTGATTTCCATCATCGCTGTATTTAATGATATTTAAAACGTAAGTTTTATGAAAAAAATATATTACGAAGTTAAAATCTGGGAGCTCTACGCTTACATCGATAGATTTATAAATTAATTCCCATTTCGCGTAACCATCGCATTATGCCTGACCTGATCAGCTACTTCTTCTTTGTTATGTTGGTTGCATGTTATAGCCGGGAGGAGGATATGAAGATAAAAAGCTGGAAAATTGTAGGGAAAAACAATATTTTAATTTTTCCCATGTACAAACTATTAGTCATTACATTTCATGCAATACGAATTTCACCGGATCCCCTAGTTTTAAATAAAAAAGGCAAAAGGTTTATACTTAAAAACCACGATGTTCTTTTATTTCAGTCTAAAACACACTGTGCCACGTTGCTGTATGGTAGCGAGAGTTGAATATGTCAGAAAAAGTATGAGGGATAAATGCGTTGCAGAAACAAAAAATCCATGGTATAACGCTAGCTGATCGCATTAGTAACAGTATGAATCGCAAAGGGTAGGATTAAAAGAAAGCGTTGATGTTAAATAGAGAAAGAGTATGCTTCATTGCTTCGGTCACCTGGAAATAATGGCAGATGAAAGATTGAAAAAGTAGATATACAAAGCGAATGTGGATGATTGTTGGTACAAATCGATCGGGTTTTATCCGAGGGTGGTATCAAGAGTTTCCGTGACCGTCGTGTTTGTATGAAAAGTGTGGTGGTAAAAAGGTAGGTCTTCAAGGAACGTGATATTTGGCCCCCTTTATTCTAGCACGTAATGGACTTAGCGTTAATATATGCGTGTCTGTGATGTATAAGATCTAATTTTATTTAAACTACAATTTTGTTTTTATTAGATCTTTATCCACCACACTTTTTCATTTTTTATTGGCATTTGAAACAAACTTTACATACCAAAAATTTATTCAAATTTGTCTTACATTCTCATTCTTTATCTTAATAAAAAAACACCCCCAAATTTAGTTAGGTGATATATACATTGAATGCCCTATGAACTTAACAAAAAAATCCGCTCGAGGCTAATATAAATACCCTTAAATAAATATCCCTGGATAAATAACATCTTATATTACAAATGATCTAACCCCAAAAGAAGCAAATCACATGTTAGAGTTGTTGGTGTAGCTTTATATACTTTAGCATGTCGTGGGTACGTTCAATCGGTTTTGTAATATGGTATTCCTATTTGGGAAAATTCTGTAGAGTTAATAAGAATCTCGAGAGTTCAAAAGAAGTGTATACGAGAGATATTATGATAAATATTAATATTTTTAAATATACCACTATGATAATAAACCAATTACATTGCGAAACCCTAAGCTGACTTCACCGCTGCAACGCATCGAAGCTATTGATTTTGCAGTATGACTATTCAGCACTGACGTCCATCATAATGTAGAAATAGTATGTTTCTCGATAATTTTGATCGAATCGGATCATCATTAATGGTTTTTGTCATAGTTAAATTGTAAGTACTTAATTTTAAGAAACAGTTAAATAAGCTTGGTTTTTGTTTTTTGTATCCTCTGATCCGAACAGATAATTTGATTTATGTTGTATTGCAATTTTCACTAATGCATTACTCGTAATGCTTAGTGTCGTGACAGTAGTATATATTCGAGGTCCTCCCCTCACAAATCGATACTATTTTCTCTCTTGATACTTCTTGATCGACCGGCTACAGGAGAATTATTTAATATCGAATGCACGCGCACCAAACAACTATTGCTACGCGAATAAAACGTAATCTCTCACTTACAATAAGACCGCTTGGACTAAGAAGAAAGCTATACTTTTGGGCTCTACACCTTCTGAGATGCAAACACTGGTCACAATAATGGAAGGTGATTCTAATGAAAGAGGCTTAAAATTGAATGCTATGAAAACCAAAGTAATGATGTTCGAAAGAGACGGAGCCAGAACGAATGTTAGAATTTAAGTTGATGATGTAGTGCAAGAAATTGTAATTTTTTGATGGGATTTTAGAAAGGAAGACTTAAAATTTGTGGCAAGTTACAAGTGTTTAAAATAACTTTTGTATATTATCTAATTATAATAACATGGATAAATGCAATATTTGTATCTGTAATGATACTCGTATAAATCTCTAGAACAGTAAATTATCACTTTAAGCAATTAAAATATAGGTTTATGCGACTTAAAATTTTAGAATTATTGATGCTATGTCTATATGTCGGTCGCGATTCATGCTGAATCTACGCAACAGATCGTGACTGATAAGTGCCAGGTGTTCATGCTCCAAAGAACATATAGGCTTCTTTTTATAACGATTGTGTTAAATGTTCCTGTAGGAAGAGACATAAAAACAAAAAACATACACTTAATGCCAAGTCCCTTAGTCCCATATTCTTTGTTTATTTGTCTACATCGTTTTTTTATACATCAATCAATATTTACTAAGATCCTGTATTGTGTCTATCGACATTTAATATTTCTTTATGAGAGTTTTTGTGCCTCTGATCAACAATTGACAGCACCTCAAGTTTTGCAATGCAGGTTTCGTTTTAAATTATTATAAAATGGTTTTAAGTATTTATTATGATCGTTACAAAAGTTTTTTTTATTAAAAAGCAGCAACCGATTTTATACTAAATATTATATATTTAAATTATTATTATATTCGTGCCTATAAACGTATCAAATCAATCTTTGTTGACCGATCCTGATAAAACTGTTTGCATATTGTGTAAAACGATAAAGTTTTATAAAACTGCAACAGATGCTCCTTTATTCAATGGACTTTAGTATTTCAACATCTTCGACTGTTACTGAGACGCCAGTATTTCAAAAAAATGGAAACAAACAATTGTTCATTCAATGCTTTGTAAAGTGAAAGACGTGATGTGACGAATTGGTTTTTAAAATGTAAGTGTGGGTTTTGTTTATTTATTTATTATCAATGAATTCCTCATGCAACAAACTTTTATCCCACGGAGAGGGCCAGACATTTGTATGATTAACATTTAAATGTTTTTATTTCAGTGTAGTATATTATACGTTTATCCATTACTAGCTGCTCCGGTTATATATTACTAGCTGCGCCCCGCGGTTTCACCCGCGTAAGTCTCAATCCCGCGGGAACTCCGGAATAAAAAGTAGCCTATATGTTATTCTGGCTCTTCAGCTACCTACATACCAAATTTCATCGTAATCGGCTTTGTAGTTTTTGCGTGAAAGAGTAACAAACATCCATACATCCATACATACAAACTTTCTTATTTATAATATTAATAGGATTTCACCCGTTCAATTCGTATGAGAAAAAATTGAAATTATTATTGTCTTAGTTACCTCACAGTCGATTTTGATAAAAGTATCCTATGTCCGTCTACTGGTTCTAAGCTACCTCCTTATTCATTTTTAGCCAAATCGGTTCAACTGTCCATAATGGATATGTTTTATAATTTGACAATTTTATTAGCAAAAGGTTATTTCAAACACTTGTTCTTTGTTACACGTTTAGAGTGAAAGTATTGGAAATGCATTGGTGTTATTAAAATAGGTCCCCTCGAATGCGCGAATAACGACAGGAGGGTGGCGTTGCGATAGTCGGGGTTCGACCCTCGGTTCCGTCGAATATATCACTAATTACGCCACACCAATTAGTTGCTTGTATGTATTTCCAATACACGTGGAAAACAAAATGTTTTATGATTCATATTAAAATTGATTGAGTATTCTAAAAATAAAGTATAATTTTAGTGAATACTAGTGATCTGGCCTGGCTTGGCGCAAATGATGCAATGTTATTTGCTTGAAAATAAATTAAGGAACTTTAATTAAAAAAAAAACTTCGAAACAATTTAGGCTATTGCAAAATGAAAATAAATTGGATAGTTGTTACCATATTGTGGTAATCACTACATAGTAAAAAACAAAGTCGCTTCCTCTGTCCCTATATCCCTTTGTATGTTTAAATCTTTAAAACTACGCAAAAGATTTTTATGCGTTTTTTGTAATAGATAAATTGATTGAAGACAAAGGTTTGTAATATGTATATTTCATAACTGCTTATAAAGAAACAACTGATGAAATGGGCTATAGTTGATCAACAGAAAAATCTATTATAGAATGTGAGTGGTGTTCGGACTATTAAAATTACAAAGATGCATATGAGTTCTCGATTCTTTTGGAAGTAATTCTCCTTAACAAAAAATTGTAATTGCTTTAAATTTTGTAGGCTTAGTATGGGATTGCGTCAGTGCCGTCTATGGGGATATAAATAAAAATTAGAAACTTTTACGATTTAACAAAAAAATAATCAAACTGACCTTTAAAATAAGTAAAAATTAAAACAATCTAAATTTAATAATTAGGCACACCATTCAAACAAAACTATTAGTCCAGGTATCCTATCATATCCTATAAATTTTATAAATACAAAAGTTTGTTTGTTACTCCTTCACGCCAAAACCACTGAATCGATTTACATGAAATTTAGTACACACATAGACGGTAACTTGGATTAACACATAGTATAGTTTTTATCCCGAAATAATGTTCCTGAGCTAGTTTCAATTGAAAATACTTTTATTTTGTAATGCTTGTATTTTACAATCATAAGCACATCATTCATTTAATTTTTTTAATGTACTTTAAAGTGACAAACAAGTATCACATCGACATTTTTATTAAATGGCCACGAAAACATCAAAGGCCATGGATAAGGCCTATTGTTACCAATCCAGTACCAAAGAAGGAATATTATCCGAAACTAAGTTCTCACATAAACTAATAACTTTTCTAATGCCCTTTATAAAATAGCAAGAATCGCATTATATCTCGAAATATTCACTCTAAAAACGGTCTAACTGAAACAGATGTCGAGATCGCTAGTACAAAAAAGATTGAATATTAATTATACCTACATAAAATATCATAATAATCTTAGTTCAAATATAAAAATATAGTGTTTCCAAAAAAATCTTTAAACTTTGAACAAGCGCAATCTTTGGGATGTCTTCTTAAGTACAATTGAAATTAATGCTCCCAATGTTTCAAATGTTATTTGCGTGAAATCACGTATTTGTTAGATAAACCATTCTCAAACTCAACCTTTCAATTAAGATTTGTACGCAATGACCACTATTTGTTGTCTTTCAAACTGTTGTGATAGAATATATTAATATTTTTGTACTATGTGGGTATTTGGGAATAAACATTCCGTCATTGTCCAAACGCGGTGTTTCGTTATCACGACAAGGTGTCAATTAATTGTTATTTAGCCTATTATAGCCCAAAAAATACGTGAAAGTGCCTACTCCGTAAGGGACTTGGCGTCAAGATATGTATGTAATGTTATATTAGTGACGTGATTAGTAGACCACCAAAAATTTATTATAAAAAATGTCAATTTTAAACGGAAAATAGAACCAAACGTGAAAAAGTTTTAGGATCACAGCACGATTTGAAAAGATTTTACTTTGTCAGTAGGTACGTGGCTTACTTAAATTAGGTAGTATTAAAATTAAATTAGTACTTTCAAGGCACAATAATTACACGACTGCTATTTTGCAAGAATAACTAACACAGAAAATCCTTAATTTTAGGAAATATTTTTCACGTTTTACATCTTGCTTCAAATATTAACTCAGTCTAGGAATTTACATCAGAAGGCCGGGGCATATTTTTTCTCCTCTTTTTCTATTTTTATCACATAAGATAGCAAACAAACAAACTTTAATTAAGTTCAAAGGAACAAAGAAAAAAAGGACTCTCATAGTCATCATACATGCTATTTTTAGGTTGCTATTTAATGTCTGTGATCTTGGATCATGTGTATACTTCAGCGGCTCTACTACTGTTCCCCGTGTTGGTCCGGGCTCCTTTGCAGAATAGACCATCGGCCTTCCTGCCAGGTAACTCGTAAATGTCGAGCATAGGCTTATCATCACTAACACCGTGACATCTGAATAGGTGGTAGAGTCTCGCAGCGACTTGCCCGGATTAGCACCACCGCCTTACCTATTCCTGCCGTCATAATGTCAGCTGTTGCTGTTAACGTGTTCTAGTTCGGAGAGTAAGGTAGCCGGTAGCCTTACTTTTGCTCGAGGCAACATCCCCGCCTAAGGTTGGCGATGCACCATTTCCACCTTTGGTGTCTTTAGGCGGCGTGAATTTCTTACCATCAGGAAATCCGTCATCTTGTTTGCCTTCCAATATCATTAAAAAAAAGCACAGTTATCGGTACCGGAATGTACCAGCGCCATATTTTATCCTGCTGATGGTGTCATTAACGTCATTTGAGAGTGTGGTACCTTTACTTTACGCAAGATTCTTAGCGTCAGGTTGGCAACATATTATAATCACTACGCTTAGCAGTAAGAATTTCTAACTACATATTAAAAATCGTCCATTCTGTCTGTTCTAGTACCTAGGACCTGATAATGTAGTCAACTATATAAGTCATAATAATAACTCATGTACTCAAGTACGTTCATAAAATGTAATAGTTTAACCCCCTTTAAGACTTACGCCCCCGTTGATCAGGTATGCAACTTCAGTTTTTGTTAGCAAAAGTGAAGTTACTCACCAAATCAACGGGCGCGTAAGTTTTGTAAGGGGGTTAGCTTTTTAATCTGAGTTACGTTACACGGGGACATGGAAATGACCCCACCAAGAAAAAAAAGCGAGGCACGAGGGCACTACCTAACTTCAATTTGTCAAAGCGTTTCGTTGACATTTTGAACTTTGGATGAGATTAGGTACACCAGTTAAACTAAAATTTTCAAAGTATAATGTTTGTAATAAACCTATGAAAATTTTAGAGTTTTAATGACATACCTCCCATATATATCTATATAGAGGAAGAGTTTATGTACAGTATATTATTTATATCTAAAAACACCAGATTTCGCCACTGACTCGCTGATGATGACTAAAACTCGTAAGGTACTTTCTGAAATTTATTGTTGTACTAGAATTGAAACATTGTTAAGTAGACAGTTAGTAAGAGTATCGGTAGTAGGAATGGCTTTCATTTTTTATCATTACTTGATGAATGCGTAAAACAAAAACAGTTAAATATGATATACTTGAAATCTGTTGCTTAGATGTTTGAAAAACTTTATTGCTAAATTTAGGAAAACATATTGAAAACTTTTAAGTTTTTTCAAAACATGTTCTGATAATTACATATTGGTGACATAATATCCTTACATTTAAAAGCTCGCAATGCGCTTGATTTTTTCCAATGTGTCAAAAATATTTTAATATTTCAATAAATCTATATCAAACCCATATGTATGTAAAGAGCGAACGAATAAACTATATTCATTGTTAAAAACTGTATGAAAATATTTAATTACTATTTTGAGTTTATTGCGACCAGATAGACAGACTGACGCGGTCAGTGGACTTTGTTTTATGTTATGAACTGATATTATTTTATACCAGTATTTACCCGGGCCTTCGTCAGTAGGCGTTTCATACTAACTTTTATTTCCTATTTTGCCTCTCTTAATTAAATTTGTTCCGCGTCAAAATTTTGCACTATTTTAGAGAAATCTATTAGGTAATATCAGCTGTGAGTTTACAGATGAGTGATATGGGCTCCTGATTTCGTACTGGTGGCCCGCCCCGGCTTCTCACGGTTATAAAATATACATATAAACCTTCCTCTTTAATCACTTTATCTATTTAAGAAAAACTCATCAAAATTAGTTGCGTAGTTTCAAAGATTGAAGCATATCAGAATCGGTCTTTTGCATCCTGGAGCTATATGTTGCTCAAAGGACGTTCTGTTATCTCCACGCCGCAGTTGTAGGCAATAAACGGCTTAGGCAGCATCTGCGAGCCCCCCCATCGATTATCAAGCTAGATCGTTCCTTATTCGTTTCTGTTCTACGTGTCTACAGAAGAAGAGGATGACCTTTGAATTATAACAATCCCTGACTACTTTCAATAAACTTTTGTCTAGTTAATGAGCTTCATTTTTGATTCCTGTGTTTTCTCCCTTGAGTCTAGATGTGCTTTTTTGTTGTGTTTTTTCGCTGTATCTCCATCTGACTAGGTTTGGAAACAGTAGTAGTTTACAGTAGATACCTATAATTAAATTTGTTTAAATTGTTTGTAGTTAGTAATTAAAATCAGAGCCAGTGTAGTAAATAAGTAAGTAGGTATGTAATGTAATCTTATTATTAATAGATATTTTAGCAGTGCCTATGTAATTGTACCTATCTAAATATCATTCTAAACGAAAACGAAAGAAGTTCAAAAAACGTAATAGTATTTACTTAATATTTTATTATTCATAAGCACTAAACTCCTAAAACAAGTTCACATAGGAATGAATGTTTGCACGATCTCGTGATCATCTTCAAAACTGCTACATTTTTTGTCATAATAAAATAAATTAAAAAAAACTATTTAATTAATAATTAATTTAATGTAATGTAATTAGAAAATAGAAAACCCAAACTTTCTTTTTGTTGTCCAACACGGGATTCGAACCCGGAGCCTCATGCAGTCATGTCCAACATCTTAACAGCTAGACCACAGAGGCGAAAAGGCTACATAGATAAATGATCGAAATCCTATTTTTATCACTCAACATTTCCGTTTGAAATCGGTTGGTTCTATTTCTAATGATTGTAATTGTTTTTTTTAAACAACTACTCAGTTTCTTTTATCAAAGATTGTAGTGTTGAAATTTCATCAAAAACTATTGAAAACTTTTTGAAATACAATGAGTTGAACACGAAAAAATGTTGAAATGTTTTCTCTCGATTACGATTAAAAGGTGCACGTAACCATATAAGACGCTGCAATTTGAGAGCAAAATAAACCTTATATCCAGATTCAGAATTAAAAGGTTAGCCACGCAACCCAACAGCAGGCAGACAAATTTGTTTTTTGGCAACCTTCCGCTCGCTTATACCTGGGTCGTGTCGGCACCGCGATAATGTCGTATCTGTTTTACGGCGTTGATGATGTGGGTGATGATGTCGTGACCGTGTCGTTAAGAGATCGTGTTGATTTCGTAATCGTGGATGAACGTGTAGAGACGGTGACGGTGTAATGATAATGTCGTGACGTTGTCGTTACGAGGTCTTGACGATCTTGCGAATCTGTCGTGGCGATGTTTCAGTAGCACTGAAAATTTTGTACTTAAGAATCGGAATATTACAATCAATTTAGGTAGTTAATTTAGATATGTACAAAATATGCAATCTAAAAACTACTAATTTAGTTGTTAGGTACATAACCTGGAATCATGGAAAAAATGACATTAAAATTCAACCATTGGAGGAGAAGTATGTAACAAACTTATAAAAATAAACAAAACATACCGACGAATAATTGATAGGTTCGTCCGTTTTACCAGGCGCAAATGAGGGTAACGTGTTTCACAGTGTATATATGTATGTATGTTTGTTCCTAAAACGTGTCTTAGTGACCAAACACATTTTGATAATCCTTATGCCAATTAGTCTAAGAGCCGGTGGGAGATCGATCTTCACCGATCTGTTAACCAGGTGAGACATAATTTTATTAAATATAATTTGTGATCAAAATATAGACCTATGATATAATATATATGATATATTATAACAAATATAAAGTGATTAAAGTTAATTTAATTAAAAATAGCCACGAGCACTTTCAGATAGGCAAGTAATTATAGGCATATTTGTTTTAAATTATATTTGTTAAAAAATATGTCTAATCTGGTTATCAGATCGGTGAAGGTCGATCTCCCACGGTCTCATCTACTAAATCGATTCATTTAAACCTGATAAGTATCACTGAAGACATGAACATCTTTAATTAAGACAAAGAACATCAGTTTTTGTGGGTAAGAAAAGGAAACAAACATCGATCTATCTCAGATGGATGTTTGTTTTCGCTCACACAAACCTCAATGCTCAAATAAACTATCGTATCTTTTCTATGTATAAGTACTTGAAAAAGAATCCTTATTTCGCGTGGTCATCGCGTACCACCTGAACCTTTTGCTGATTCGTTTTTTGTATTAGTTATTAAAAGAAGAAGGTTCTAATGAAAACCCGGAAAATTGAAGAGAAAATGGGAACAAATGTTTTAATTTATACAAACTCTAATTAGCTGTTATGTAAAGCGATATGAAGTTCGCCGTTTGTCCAGTTTGTGATATTAGTAGGATACTATAAACAAATCAGAAAAAATTTGCCAAGTTAAGTTAGCAGTTGGGTTGGCTTTTAAATTTTACAAGTTTACTTGATTTGGAATGGTTTCCAACTGAGTTTTGTTTAATATTCGTACTTTAAAGGAAAAAAGTAATTAAAATCAACCGGCCAACGTTTTAACAACACGAGCAACTAAAATTATTTTTCTATACAGCTTCGATATTTGCACTTTTGAAAGCGCTACAAGACTAGTCGATAAAATTAACTTTGTTTGTTTGGACTTATTAAAAAATGTCTTCATGAGCGTATCCATGTAGAAGTTTTAATATATATATTTATCACATTACATATTATATTTATTACATCTACTACCAACTAAAGACACTAAGTCCAACAAAGTGATAGATGGCAAACCCATCACCTACTGGGCACAACTTCCAATTCCGGGCAACGTTGGTTTTATTTAAAAATTGATAAAACACATTTAATGTTTGTTGTCCAGCTCGGTAATCAAAGCCGGGACCTCATGAAGTCAAGTCCAAAAACCAAACCGCTAGACCACAGATGTGATTAAAAGTTATCGATGTCGACCAATAATAAATATGATAATAAATACTCTAAGACAGAAATGTCTAAGACATCTACCACAGATTGCCCCAACAGATTGCCATTTTTCAGAAATTCAGATAATTATTTACAAGAAAAAAAATCAAATCCGATGGGGTAGTTCAAACCCCCTTCAAAGAGACCCCTTTATTGATTCTCGTGCGAATGTTTTTTTCGTACAAGAATCAAAGAACTACGTAAGAGATGGCAAAAGTGCATAGATGAATCATTTTTATTTATACCTTGATCAAATATTATATATATTACTAGCTGACCCGGCAGACTTTGTACTGCTCCTCCTTTTTTTAATGTGAAAATAATTTGGGATGAGTCACCTTTGTCACTTAGGGGTATGAAAAATAGATGTTGGCTGATTCTCAGATCTACTCAATATGCTCACAAAATTCCATGAGGATCGGTCAAGAGGTTTCGAAGGAGTACGGGAACGAATATTGAAACACTAGAATTTTATATGTAAGATTTTAAAAAATATTCGAATTTTGCTCCTTTCAAACTAAACGCTTATTTCCTGATGCAATGCTACAAAATGGCGGAGCTTTCCAATTTCCACACGTTACTTTTTATGTTAAAAAAAAAGAAAACAAAAATATTTGCTGATTGTTCGTTTCTCTACACTTTCTAGTACATACTCTAACAACATTTGTGGTGTGCAAATATTTTAACAGGTTTTAATCGAATTACTATTTTTTATTATTTATTTCCTTAAATAGTACACTGTTTTTTGTATTGATTACATCTTTATTTATTAATACAAACAAGTTTTAGAATGTAAATTAATTTATCCCTATCTACCGTAAATAGGAGAAAAAATGGCAAAACAAACTCCCCGGTAACCAATCATATCAGAAATACTTAAATTTTTATTCTTGTCGGCAAGTAAATCGCTAAAGACGCTAAAATATGTTTTCTCTAAAAGTAAGTTGAATGCCTATTTTCGAAATCTATCAAATGGAAGTGATTAAAGATTATCAGGAATTTGGTTGTATATACGAATGGCCATGCAGTACACACTGTTTTTGTAAACTACTACTACTGTTTCTCACTATTTAATTATTATCAAATTCATTGAATTTTTTGCGTATATCAGTAAAGACACAATAAATAAAATATTGTGTCTTTACTGCCTCGTTTTTTTTCGCCTCGTTGATCGAGTGGCTAGCGTACACGCCTAACCACATTGACCAACCGCGAGGCTCGGGTTCGATTCCTAACGGGGGTGGGCGATTGTGTGATAAATATTTAGATGTCTGCATTTTCGGGTCTGGGAGTTTATCAAATTTATTATGGTATATATGTAAGTATTTCCATGTATTAGAATCGTTGTTTAACACCCACAACACAAGCATATAATTTGCTTACTTTGGGGTTAGATTCAATTTGTGTGACTTGTCCAGGAATATTTAGTTATTTTATTTTATTATAATGAACGACACAAATAGTCACATCGCACACGTTGCGGTCTATTTGCGAGTCCCCCCCAGTTCCTGAGTAATTGCGTAACGAACCGACGACCGCGCTAACGTGCCGCCTGCGCTCTGCGGATTGTAATCTCATTATGTCCCGTTATTTTTCTGTTGTCGTTGATATTACATTTCTTTTCATTTTTATAATTTTATTTGTTATTGCTTTTTGTTTGTTTTCTGTGGTCGACTAGTTCAGATGTTGGACTTGACTGTATGCGGTCTCGGGTTCGAATCCCGGGTCGGGCAAAAATTTGTTTTTTATTTAATAAAAAAAAATTGCTTGGGATTGGATATGTGCCCGGTTGGCTTCAGGCTTGCCACCTATCACATTGTGGGACTTCGTGTCTTCGGCTAGTCGTGGGTGTCCTGGTTGTGCCTCTGCCTACCTCGTTGGACATATGGGCGTGAAGATATTTTTTTTTAACAACAAACGCAAGCTTTATTATATTTAATCATTTTTCTTATGACGACCATATTCGATGCTTATTGATAAAGTGGATGAAACTTACATTTTAAATTGATACAATAAGTAATATTATTCAACATAAATTTAAGATTTTTTAATAAAACCCAGTACTATACCTAGTACCTAGTAGTAGTAACCTAGTACTAGTAGTAATAGTACCGTACTGATAGATATATAAGCGAGCAATCTTAATTAAAGTTTTTGTTTTTAATGATTTGGTAAGTTTTTAATTTAATTCGTTAGTTTAGTTTTTTGTAGTTAACACTTGTACTTATCCACAATACACTTTATTTAACATTTTCTGCTACTTTCTAGTCAACCGGTTTCACTTTTTACAGCATCATCAGGGCTTTGAAACTAAAGATAAAAAACTAAAGATAAAAAAATTTAATTTAACGTTTAACACTTATTTGGTTTGACGTTTTATTGAACGTTAAATTGAAAAATAAAAAACTAGAAAGTAGCAGAAAGTGTTAAATAAAGTATCTTGTGGACAAGTACAAGTGTTAACTACAAAAAACAAACGTGTGTATACAATGGAAGTCCACCAAGTGCTGACGATAGCAAGTTTAGATTCTAAAATACAAAGTGGTATTATTTTGAAAAAGAAAAAAATATTTGAATTACAATTTTTTGTGTAGAAATATTTTTTTAGATGCACTAAAAACTGTCAACAAATTCGAAAACCTATTTTAAAAACCTTATAAGCACCTTCTTCTTAGTCTACAATGGATATCTTCACGCTCGCATCCCCGATTAGCTAAAGACACTAATAGTCACAACGTTATGAATGGCAAGCCTTTTACCAACTGGGCAAATTCAAAAACTGGGCAACATATTTTTTTTATTATATTGGAAGGCAAACAAGCAGACGGATTTCCTGATTTCCTGATGGTAAGAAATTTCCGCCGCCTAGAGGAAAGGAGATGAAAAAATGGAGAAAGATGTACGTAGACAAACGTAATATTATATTCGTGACCTGGGGAATTCATTAAGGGGGAAGAGTGCCAAGTCACGATCCTTGGAGACCTGCCTGGTTTCCTTCACATTTATTACCTTTTTCAGAAAACACGCAATTTTTAGAGACTCTCGATGTTACTCTCAGACAAAACTTGAGCGATTTGATTATAGAATGTCAACCTAGATCTCCTGAGGTACCTATATACATATATCCACATTCGCATTGTACATATTCTGCTTTTGTCAATCTCTCACCTTCTATTCTTTCCACATGAACGAACCAGCGGAGCATACCCTTTCTTATTTTAATACCGAGACTTTCTCTCAACCCTATTTTTCTCGGATCTCTCTGTTACGAATGCGGTCAGCGAGCGTTACACTACTGATTTTATGTCATGCTCTCTTTTCGACCGCATTTATCCCACTCTCATACTTTTTCTGACATATCCAACTCTTGTTTTTCTTGGACTCATAGCATTGGTAAGGAAACAGACATTATGTCGTTCTAAGACTTTGACAAAACTTCTGTTTCAAAATGAGAAACTATTATAATCTCTTTTAAACTTCGTCCTTTTCAGCCCCTAATCCTTATACAGTAAAATTAGTTACATCCCTCTCACGACTGAGCCAGCACTTGCGAGGGTTATATTTATGTGAATAGCTAATTGACGCAATGACTCACCCTCTTGTGTAATTATATCTAGTCATGTCATATTATAGTGACTGTTCCCTGCAGTTTCAAATAACATTATGTGTTATTATGTATTTTCTGTACATTTTGTAGGGTTCCATAGTGGAATGACAAAAACGGAACCTATATAGATCCAATATGACAGTCTGTGTTTCCTTATGTATGTCACAGCCACTTTACTAGCAAACTATTAGAATCAAACAGTTAAAACTTTGTGATAAGTTTATTTCCTTTTTTATATCTTAAAGGAAGAAAGATAAAATTATTTTATCACATGTAAAGAACGTGACAATATATTGTTTCCCGAGCTCTTCATATATTCGTGTTCTGGTCGCGGAGGTGGGTGGTGGGCACGTCAGTTAAGTTTGTCACATTCTGTGTCGTTTGAAGGATTATTTGCCACAACAGCTTGCTTACGCGGAATTAGCAAAATAAAGGCTTATTTTACATCTGTTATAATGGATTTCCGCAAAGTAACGCCTGATTTAATAAAA
>NJDD01001484.1:105158-138057 GCA_002245505.1 Calephelis nemesis | reverse complement strand
CAAATGCTGAAGTCCAAGGTTTATCACATTTTAGAAATAGTAAGAAACTCCATGTGCCTAACCAAAAACTCAATATTTGCAAAACTAATATATATTGCATGTCTATTCATATATACAACCAGATTCCTGATAATCTTAAATCACTGCCATTAAAAAGATTTCAAAAGAAGTTATTTGACTTGTTGTTAGATAAGACATATTATAGTGTTAAAGACTTTCTTGCAGACAAGCTTAAATAATATAAATTTTGTAATAATAATAATAATAATTTATTATAATTTCAGACAGCGGGCTATGTTTTGGAAACAATGGTACTACAAGGACGATAGAATATACTACTGGCTGCCAAGGGAGTTTGTTTCGCCGTTTCTTCTCCCGACTGGCTAGGTTTGGAAACGGTGGTAGTTTACGGTAGACAGGGCTAAATTTATTATCATTTTAAAATTATTTGTATGTTATAACTCAATTTATAATAAGAATAAAACTATTTGTTCGTATGAATATTAAAACATTGTGTATATAGTTAGTTATTTTATACTTATAAAAATATTAAATTATTTGCACACCACAATGTAATAGAATATGTTGGAAAGCTTAAATAATTTTGTAACAACTTCAACACGCATATTCCGCAAATAAATATATTTTCTTTCTTTCTTTCTTTCTTTCACAAATGCCTGCCTCCGTCGGGAATCAGAAACTCACATTTGTTCGGAGTTAGGCGTTTACCCTAACCTCTCAGTCAACGAGGCAGTTCATTGAAAAAGGCACGCCGAGGGAAACAGTTTGTGACAAAATTATAAAAGTATTTTTTATTGCAAATTACTTTCTTTGCAACAAAATTGAAAGGATGGTCCCTGGGGATATTTCCTTTAGAAATTAGAAAAGGTTCCTGAAATATTCCAAAACAAATCTACAGAAATTGACTAAATAAAAATTGAAATAAGTAACTGAACACGTTCACAATGAGAGAGTGAGAGAGAGAGAGAGATTTACTTCTGCAGAACTAATTTCCGTTTCCGTTTAGTATTAGTTTATGATTCACAAAAGGCGGGTTTGCGTACGTGCGTATAATACTACCAATACTACTATTCAAATTATGTGCTTCGGCTTTACATTTTTTTCTCTTTTTACACTTTATACTTTTATTTCTAAGTTGGCTGACCTAATCTGAATTTAAATGAAATGTTTAATCATGTAATAACAACTCTATACATAGATATCTTCAAAATACTTTCGGATTTCCGAAGCTTGACGAATATAGCCGAAGCGCATAATTTAAATAGTACTTCTATTAGACAGGTATATAAAAGCCAAATACATTTTCGGGGTACGCAAAGAGTAAAGAGTACCAATTTATGTCATGATTCTTGTAGACTTGCTTCGTTTCCTCCACAATAATTACCTACTCTTTTCATATGAACACGCCGCTTTCGGAGACTCTTCTTGGATAAAAGTCGAGCGGTTTACACTATACTTACGTAAAGCGCAAGTATTCATAAAACATTTGTTCTTAAAATTATTGAAATGTTATTTTATATTTATTTTTTCACTGGCATTAGCATCTGTTAGCATCAAATATAACTTCGCAATAAGTCGGTCTAACATGTTAAAATATACGCCTTTTGTCGTGATAAAAATCATGTCAGTGTTTGTGTGAGTGGTGTTGGGATTTGCCAGCAACGAAAAAAACATGACGTAATTCCTTCACTTGTTCACTTAAGCTAAACTAAATAGTACACAAAGTCAATAACATTAAGTTTTTGTACTTAATATTTGTAGTTATCTGTTATTTAATAACAATTTCTAACAATAGACTTGAGAAGGAATTACCTACTCGTCATGAGATTGCTGTGCAGCATCTGGTCTGGGGATCCATCACCCTTACTCTGTCATGTTCCGGCCTGTAGGGAAGGGTAGCCGGTAGACTTGCACAATAGGCCTATCATCCCATCCTAAGACAGCAACGCACCTGTAACATATAACATACATACATGTACATACAACCCACGGTTACCTCTTACCTCCTAGAGAGCCGTTTGCCGCTGACTTCTTACATCAAAAACCAAACAGACATTTAATATTCTAAATAATATATAAGAAATAAAATATAAATAGCAATTATTTAATCTTCGCTTCTTTATGTATAAAATTTTATTTGCTGGTTGTTTGTCTCGCTAAAACTCGAGAACGGCTTTAACGATTTGGCTAATTTTGGTTTCGAATTATTTGTTCAAATTCAAAGAAGTGCTAAAAGATAAGAAAAGGAATAAACTGCGGGAAAACTAGGAAAAACACCATTTCAGTCTTTCCTATACAAACAGAACTTGCTAAAATAAATAAACATTCAAAGACTCGGCGATGGTCAGCTAGTTTTTAAAAAATATTTTATTTCTGTTGTCAATAAGCTTCATTATATATAGCAAATAATATTTTTGAAGATAGATTATTTTAATCCCATTACAACTATATGAAAGTAAGAGACAACTCCAAATGTATATATACCATAGCCCTAACTCACTTGCCCTTCCCTTTCCTTTTGGCAATACCTTTTGTGTAAGCCCACCAGCTCCCTTACCGGAACGTGCCACTGTCATCGTGGTGGCCGGACTTACCTATGAGTGAGGCGATAGATTCAGATAACTTATTGATTGATATCCATGTAATCTATGTTCGCCTCTCACGAGATGCCTGACATGAAGACGGAAGATACATACTAACAGGACACTGCAAAAGCTCTTACTTCACTTCCCAAAAACGTGTTAAATAAGCTCAAACGAGTTAGGATAAAGTTGAAAGTTTTAGTAGATCCTATGTTTATTATAATTTTATGGCACTATTTTTATTTTAACCAACTTTGAAGTAATCTCAAAATGAAAAAAAATTCTATGAACTCTTGACCTATAAAATTTAATTTAGACAAGAAGAATGTCAACAACATCAGCTTTCAAAAAAAAGTACGCATCGCAGTCGGTCCATCCCTCCAAAGTTGCAATGCCACAGACAAAATAAGAAGCAGAAGAGAAATTATATACTTTGACCGTACAAATGGTATGTGTGCGCGTAGACAATTTTAGAAACTACCGCCACCGGATCGGAATTGCAGCCACAGGCTGGGAAGATCCGGCAGCTAAGAACTATCTCGCTCAAGTCAGTATTCAAATAAAAACCGCATCAATATCCTTCTATCCCCTGAACAGCTGTTGTACTACATATCTCTAATATTATTTTCTAACCTGGCTTTTGTAGTTGGTGGCTACACTGGCCAGTTTGAAAAAATAAAAAAGTTCTTTTTCTTAAATACTTTTAAAATAAAGAACCAATATTCATTTCGGATTGACAGTCTGCTTCTAGCATTCTCAGAGTCTGCTTGAGATCCTCATGCTTCCAAAATTCTAACCGTGGCATAAGTCGACGGAATAAATAATAAGAAGTTACGGAGGAACTGCTGCCTGCTACTTGCTAGCTGGTGCTTGCGGTCTGGTGCCTGCTACCTGGTACCTGCTGCCTGGTGCCCGCTCTTCAGTAGTGGACCTGAGGACCCTGAACCGGCGGTAGCTGCCCCGCCGGTGTACTTTTCTGGCCGCCTTCCCAGCTGCCCACTTCTCCTGGCTGTTAAGGGAAGGCGCAAAGGGGTCCCCCTGCTACTACTCCGCTGAGGCCTATAGCAGCAGTTCTTCCGTAACTTCTTATTATTTATTCCGTCGACTTATGCCACGATTACAATTTTGGCAGCATGAGGATCTCAAGCAGACTCTGAGAATGCTGGAAGCAGACTCTGTCAGAACGTGTAACAGACTCTTTTTTTCGAATTGAATTTTGGTTCTACATTTCAAAATTGTATAATAGAGAACATTTATTTTTTTGATACTGGCCAGTGCAGTTACCAACTACAAAGGCCAGCTTAGAAAATAATATTACAAACCATAGACATACACACACTCTAAAATATTAAAACACCCCTCGTTTGGCGTAGGGGTTAAAAAAGAGGAGATATTACATAAATATGTTCGATTCCCTTTTTAATACCTGTTAACCAATATTTCATTGTGTCATTTTTGAAATTTTTTTTTTAATACGTAAGACCATTTTTATAAGGCGTCCTATAGCCACTAAGCTTGGATCGGACAATGGAAACGAGAAAAAATAATAATTATGGACAAATCGCATCTAACTCTTTCGTAAGAACATTATTATGGTTATGAATACATATATTTAAATAGAAACCGAAATAAACGCAACAAATACCCAGAGCTTTTATCGCATAGAACATCGTAAATATGCCTGACCTTGTCGAGAACGAACCCAAGCCTCGCAGTTGCTCGGGAGAGTAGGGCGTGTACGCCAACCTTTTGGCTAATAATGCTGTTAAATAATGTTAAATGTTTATTTACAATTATGTACAATATAACACAATTAATGAAATCTAAGCGTTTTTTTTCTTAAATTATTAAATAATATCTGTTAACTGACGATTTAACAAAGTTTAAATTTGTCGTGACTTTCCTAGTAGTAACTTTTCCATAACTACACAACCAACACGCCCTACCAATCAACACTCCAATCATCATACCAGTGCCGATAATCGTAAAAACGTAAAATCACAACATACTATGAAAGTGAAATGTTTATTTTACAATCTGGAAGTTGATTGAATTGTAAAACTTTCAAACAATATTTAATGCGTTCGGAATGAAGCATCGCCTTAACAGTCAGCTCACCTTTGGCTTTCATATATGATCCCCGGAGCCGCGATTGGAATAATCTCATATCGTGGGGGAACAATTCTTTTTTCAATTCCGCAAAGCTTCTTTATTTTGGGGTACAGCAAAGTTACAATACGCGCATTTACAATTTTTTTCTAATGCGGACAACAGACTCGACAAGAAAGAATGTTTTGAATGTGCCTAGTGAAAAGTGGCGATAGTGACACGTTTTATAAGTAACTAGCTGCGCCCCGCGGTTTCACCCGCGTAAGTCCCAATCCCGCGGGAACTCCGGGATAAAAAGTTGCCTATATGTTATTCTGGGTCTTCAGCTACCTACATACCAAATTTCATCGTAATCGGCTTTGTAGTTTTTGCGTGAAAGAGTAACAAACATCCATACATCCATACATCCATACATACAAACTTTCGCATTTATAATATTAATAGGATAATAATTAAATATTAATAACAATTTACTAATTCGTTATGTGGTAAACGAGTTAGTGTTAAATGCCAGTGTGTTTCTATATTTTAATATTGTAACTACAATTTTAATTTTCTTTATATTTTTAAAACCAATACGTTTTGTATCCCTTTCTTATTAAATTGAAGTCATGAGATATTTGAATTGTGAACAAAACAGTATTATTAGATTGTAATAATTTATTCAAAGCCACTTTTTAAACAATTAGTGTTTATCGCCTAGTGGTCTAGCGGTCCAGGTGTGGACTTGATTTCATGAGGTCCTGGGTTAGTTTCCCGGCTCGAGCAAGAAAAAGAAAATTAGGTTTTTCCAATTTTCTGATAAAAAAAGATGCAACTCGGGATTAGATATATGCCTGGTCAGCGATAAGCTTGCCACATATCACATTGGGGGACTCAGTATCTTCGGCTAGTCGTGGGTGCCCCATTTGTACCTCTGCCTACCTCTTCGGGAATATATGCGTGAAGATCCTTTTTCTTAGTGTTTATCCTTGTGGTTATAAACTTATTTTAAATATATACCTGCTGAAACTAAAATATATCAAAAACGCAAGGAAACAGCAAATACTGAGAAGGTGACATTTGATGAGTTCGTTCTTTTCTTTCTGTATGCAGACACATTATTCCTACACTAAAACTCTTTTCACCATTAAAATGAAAATACCTGTCTACAAGAGAATAGACACTGCAATCTATTTAAGCAGTTGTTGGAAGATCCAAGAGGGGCGTTGATACCTTACAGTTCTATGGGCAAGAGATCAGCGAAGGCCTAACAGTGAAAGCGTAAAGTGATTCGCCACATCCGGAATTCGCGTGAGCGACCTAGCGCTACATTTACGTTATTTTCTGCACACTCTCCTTTCTACATCGCGCTGTACCTTCCGTCCTGATAAAAGCACAATCGAGATATTTCATTTACATTTAAACGATTGCAATTGTTTACTTGTTCTAACATTACTATTATTATAAATGATATTTATTCTTACTATACGCCGAAAGGACGTATTAAAGAAAATACGAAACTGTGTGGGCCCATTTGCAGAATAGACCATCTGCGTTCCTGCCAGGCAGCACGTAAAAGGCGAGCATAGGCTTACCGTCATTAACACATCTGACTAGGTGGTAGAGTTTCGCAGCTACTCACCCGGATTGGTACAACCGCCTTACCTATTCCTGCCGCAATAACGTCATGACGTGTTCCAGTTTGCAAGGTAAGGTAGCCGGTAAACTTACTTATGCTTTAGGCCTAACAGATTCTCAGAACTCAGATTGGCAACGCACCACTACCACCTTTGGTGTTTCTAGGCGGCGTGAATTTCTTACTATCAGGAAATTCGTCTGCTTGTTTGCCTTCCAATAACATAAAAAAACATTTTTGTGTACATTCTATACCTAGACAAATTTACCAGGACTGTTTCTCTTTATTACAATATACGAGTAAATGTCCAAGTCGACATATTTTTTATTATTCGATGTGTAAATTTAACTAATAAAATTTGTGTTTCAAAAATTAAAAAAAAATCGAAGTTCTAATTCAGTACGAAACATAATGTTTACAAGGGTATTGTTTGAGAGAAACTTAAAAGGGTTATGTTATGTTATGGTTAACATACGAGTGTATTTGCTATAACCTTTTAAGTGTTTACAAAAATGTTGATTCATACTACCTGCAATAAACAAAAATTACACTATGCGATATTCAGATGGTCTTAGTAATACCAAGTCTTAGTAAATGTGGGGTTCCACTGACCAATGTGCATCTAATGTGCCTTTGGAAACAAAGTTTACCATTTTCTCCATATAAAAAGTGGCAACACTGATTTTTAAAAAATCAAAATTTTTGATGTTTATGAAGCTAGAAAGATCTTTGATCAAAATTCGAAGCTCACTGGGCACACATCCTATCCCGAACAACATTTTTTTATTGAAAAATTGGAAAAACCCAATTTTATTCTTGTTGCCCGACCCGGGATTCGAACCCGGAACCTCATGCAGTCAATTCCAACAATCGAACCGCTAGACCACAGAGGCTATTAAATATAGAAACTATTTCAAATGTAACTACGAAAATATGATGCCATGGAGATGGCCACCAAAATCTCTTGATTTGTAGTAACTGATTCTTGAAAAAATTATGATTATTTGATAGGTGTTAGAAAAGGTCGAAAATTATTTTTATTCCATTAAAAATACATATGGCAAAACAACGTCTGTTGGGTCGTCTGAATTCTAATAAAAGTTATTATAAAACGAACATGAAAAATACATCGTACTTCAAGTGCTACTAACAACAATTTGATATTACATTACTTTCCTTTACGTTAGAGTCTTTTGGGATGGAATCCACACATAATTAGACTAATGTAGCAGCCAGCAAAATTCTTCAATCGATACATATTACAGTGATAACAAATGGGAGGTAATTGTAGCTTCGTTAATTAAAAGTTTTGCAAGGGCTCAAAGCTCTTGCTAAGACAGATAACTATTGCGAGTTGTTTGTATTCTATAAAAAATTGTAGTATAATTGGTATTAACAAAGTTTGCGGAAGAAGCGGTAATCTGTATTGAAGGTACATTCATATTTTATAACATCGTACTCTAGGTAAAACGTAAAAAAAGTTTGTATAGTCCTCATCAAACTCCCTAATGTTTTATCTCGTAAGTCATAGGTACACATTTATGTACACATGAAACACGTTGTAACTAGTAACTATCATGTAATCCAAACAATTTAACACCGTTACAACTACATTGTTTCGTATTTTGATACCCGGTCATCAATAAGCGATCCAATTGTATATACTTACTATTTATTTGATTGGTTGCCACTGTTACTCCTCATTTCTGTAGTATCTATATATTAATACGTGATGCCAAAACTTTGGACCCCTTTCTACTAAAATTGCGCGGACGCAGGAGCATACGATTTGGCACACTTATAGTTTATGTGAAGGAAAAGTGCGGAACGTTAATATTTTTCAATAATAATGCTCATAAAGTACATTTAATCGATAAATAAAACAATACCCACACTACCATGCATTTGACACACACAAACAAACATATTGATGATAACGATAAGAGATCACAGATTGCGTACTAAAAAGTTTGGAAACAAAGAAGTTGGTCTTGAGAAATAAAGATGGCGTTCTTATCAACAACATATTAAAATTTAATATGGTACAACTACATAGTTCTGTTAAGAGTTACGTCTTTAAATGAATTTTTATTGCATTTGATGACCATGCAACCCAAAGACTTACGTTATAACTATTTTTAGTTTTTAATTCAAACATCCGAGTTTGCATATATGTTACTACATGTTTTTACAAAGAGCCAATTATGAATTTCACTGAAATAATTTGTTACAATTGCTTGTTACAATGGACATTTAATATATTAAACTGCTTTTAGTTTTATAATAGTCGCTGTAGGCTATATAATATACAGATAATTGTTGTCAAATTAGCAACGAGTGTATCATTCAGTTAAAAATTAATTTAAGCACGTTTTACATTGGTTTAGTGTAAGTGTTGTTGTTGTTGTTGTTGTTGTTGTTGTTGTTGTTTAAATCTCTATAATAAGTTTTATTTGTTCTGGTCTGTTACCAAAATAACATGGTCTAGACAAATCATAACTGTTTGTCTAAACATTTTAAACGTACCATAAAAATGCGCGTCGAATCTATATAAGTAAATAAATGGCAAAAACTTCGGGTCTACAATATGATACAATACTAAAGTTAAGAAATAATCCCTGTACGAGTAAAGGTACGAGTTAAGGTAACAAACTATTTTAAAGAAAACGTTAATCACAATATAAATTTAATTTTAAATTAAGTCAAAATAATAACTACTAACCAAAACCTCCAATAACAATATTATGTATTATTGAAATAATACTGTTCAAAGAATATAAATACACTCTTTAACAAGAGATACTGTTAGAGCTTATGGTAACCCCCCAGTTCTTCTTATTAGATCTGTTAATATTTTATTGTGGCTAGGATTTAATGACAAGGACCTGATGAAAGAACTGGGAAGTGGCTGATGGACTATAGTTTCAAAATTAAGGTACTAGGTTTCGTAATCTTTGCAGTTTACACGGAGCACATCAAAAAGGTGTTGTAAGTTTGGCGTATATGTGCGTATATGTGTGTGTGTGGCACCATAAGTTTTGAAGGAATTACTGATTTTGATGAATCTTTTTGTTTGAAGCTGAAATGATCGAGATGGTGTTTAGCTACCTTACAAAATCGATTTGTGGGGGGTTCATGAAATATTTTTATTTGTAAGATAATGTATTAACTGGATCACCTGACCAATCATTTGATCAATTTCTTTGCCACAATAATAATGAATTTGAAAAACAAAACGTGTAAGAAAAAATAGTTTTAGAAGAAATATATACATCTTCTTGTTAGTTTCTAAAACGTAGTGTTAATGAGTTTTCTTCATATATATATATATATATGAAAGCTACAAACAGGATAAGTGCATGCGTACTGTCACCAGTTGCCCGTGGTACGTACGCGACGTAAGCTTCTCGGTTCTCGATCGAATTTTGATATTGGTTTGTCAGCATTGCACAGCGTTTCAGAACTATCAGAAGCCGGACCGCTAACTTGAAAAATAACGGCTGCCATCCCGAACACCGTCGCTATCACCCACGTAGGATTAAGTAAGGCGCGATGTTTCCACCAACCTTATATTTTAGGAGAACCCGGATACTTTTAACGGATCTTGTCGAACACGAGCTTCTTGCACAATTCCAATTGCACATATCATTAAACCGAGCCTTTCAATCCGAGAACTAACGACGAGCGCGAGCAATTAACCAATAATAAATAGCACCAAAAAACAAATCACTTCGTTTAAATCGTTTTAGTTATGTTTATGAACCATGTTACACACCGCTTTTAGATCAGAACTAAATAAACCGTTAGTAATTTATGAAATTAGGCAGACAAAAACTACATATCCAATAAAGTATTTTCGATATGACATGTGTATACATTGTAAAAAAGTCTCTTTTTGAATTTATGTCTTTTGACAACTCATGACATATTGAAATTCTCAACTCCAATTTGTTCTTCCGATACTTATATTAGTTTAAAAAAGATGTATCCTTAGCGTGATGCCACATGCAACAGGTATAGTTTCTTTTAGTGTTGTCGCGCTAGGAAATTTCCCCATGTTGGTTAGAAAAATTGAAAAGTATATTTATAAAAATAAATAAATAAATATCCATGGACAAATTACACGAATTGAATCTAACCCCAAAGTAAGCAAATTAAGCGCTTGTGTTATGGATGTTAGTCAATGATACTAATACATAGAAACAATTTAACAGATACCAGAATAAACTTAATAAACACCCAGATCCGGAAAATGCAGACATCTAAATGTTCATCACACAAATGTCTGCTCCCGTCGGGAATCGAACCCGAGCCCCGCAGATTGCCATTATATACAATGCACTTATTTAGTTTCTGATGACATTCACAACAACACTAAGTGATTTTACCAAGTAATAACACTGTACCAAGTAACAACATTTTCTGTCCTAATCGTTCAACAATTTAAGTTCATCATCACAAACCTAATAACAAAGAATCATAACATCCTCTTTCAAATATATAAAGAACTCAATTACTAAATGTTCAACGACATGGCAGTCACAATGAAATAATAATTATTAATGTGGCAAATCTTGTAAGCAACAAATATCTTCTTAATAGAACTTTTCATATAAAAATAATCGTTCTCACAACGACCAAATCAAACTCTAAAATTTTTGTTGGTTGTCAGTTTTTACTTACAGTAGCCTCCATCCAATTTTTTTTAATTTTTTGAGATACGATTTAGCAGGATTTAAAGAAAACGTACAATTTAATTTAAATGAACGCTTTAACGCTGGAGGCAATTATTCACACATACCTTTATTATACTGCATACTTAGGGTGGAGGCAAAAATAAAATTTGCATTATTTCAACACTACATGGTAAATTTATTCTGTGCATTTTATAAAAAAAAATATGTTCAATTATTTATGATTAGCTTTATGCATGTTATACGCACGTAAAAATCATTACTGATTGTCCCATCATGCTGTAAGGCCAAAGTATGAAAATGATTCTATAGTTAATGAGTGAAATAACATTTTACCAAATTTCCTTTCACTTCAGCTTTCACAGCTCATCTGTAACATGTATCTGTCTGTGAAAAAATAAATATAATTAGCCTCATAATGTCTTTACATTGATACCATAACCCTATATATACCTACTTAAATAAAATTGTAGTACTTAGAGGTATTTATTCGTTCACTGTTGGGCATATGTTTTTGAAAAGCTCTTCTTAAAGATTTTCTCGCATATAATTATCATATTTTCTCTATAATTATCATCTTTTCTCTACTCAAAGCGTTCATTTGAAGTCGTATTCAAGATTGATTCAAATGAACGCTTTTTGTTCGTTCGTTGTAAAAAACAAAACGCTTACCGTAAACTAAACCCTATTTTCCACCGACTCGTACATAATTATTAAGCAAATAAATCGAAACATTCAAAGTGGAGTAATAGGTATCAGAGGCGGCGGCAAACACAAATTCACTAAGGAGCCGTCAAATTGTTTCATTACAGCTGATTGGGCAGAACGTTGTGGACTGGTAAACCAATGAATTATACATTCAGCATAATGTTCTTAGCTTTAAAATGATACAATAATTAACAGTATCTGATCAGAACATGGTGTTATTGAAATTAATTTACAAATGATATTTAATAAAATTGTATCTTTACGGCCGTATCTCAAAAACGCAGACAGAGGCACAACTAGGACATCCACGACTAGCCGAAGCCTTAATACTGAAACCGTCTTATTAATAAACAAGGACTAAAGTAGGAGTAAAATTAAGCTGATATTATAACCTGTATCACGTTGCAATAAAGACTATATTACGAGGTTGAACCTTGTTGTACTTTACTCCGTGTTTATTAAAATACGGAAATAGCCGAATACACTAAGTCCAACAATGTGACAGGTGGCAAATCTATCGCCAACCGGTTACATATCCAATCCCGGTCAACGTTGTTTTATTGAAAAGTACATTTTATTTTCGTTGCCGAGGATCGAACCTAGGACCTAATAAAGTCAAGTCCAGCACCGAACCGCTGGATAATTTAACTGGCGAAATTTTTAGTAAGGTAGGTGAGCTACTCTTAAAAGAATAAAGAATCAAGCATGTACTATTTATCAAATAATAGCTACAAAAATTAAAAACTAAATAAATATTTATATATGGACGGGAAATTTGACTATTCTTCATTATTTTGCCAATTTGCAATTTTATATGTCCGTGGGCAATTAGGCTATTCTACATAATTTTGCTAATTTGAAATTTTATGTGTTTGCGGGAAATTCGGTTATAAGGCATTATTTTGATAAAAATCCGTGGTATATTTACGGTTATTATCAAAATTGGATTTAAATTTTACACAGTAATTACTTCAAATTTAGCCTGTATATGATCATGTATGATTATGGCTAAAATGCAAATTTACTATACCAATTTTTAAAAAAATGCCTCTTTTATGTCAAATATCCTCAAGTAATTTTAAGTCGTTGCTAAACAATCAGTACATGAAGACATATATTAATTACCTTCAGTTAAAATAAAATTAACAGCACGACGTGGAATCTCCAGCGATACACATTAACATTCCAAAAATTCGCTCACTGCACTATCGATTACTGACAACAACGTATACACTCACCTGTGTGCCCGTTCAGGGGGCTGATTATGTATCTCAGTGGCCAACTCAGGATGGAAAAGTGTACAACAAATGTCAAATGACGTGTTTTATATTTGCTATCTCCAGTGACCAACATCAATACAAAAGAGATATCAAACACAAATGACGTCATTTGACAGCTGTTTGATTAACACTTTTCCATTTTGAGTTGGCCACTGAGATACATAATCAGCCCCAAGGTGGGTCCCTCATTACAAATAACTACGAAAATGCCCTGCAGGTGGCGCGAATTCGTGGCCCTGGCACGCTCTCGCCACACATCACGCTGTCAGTTTAAGTTTTCAGATGCCATTCAAATATTTCTCTGTTATTGATATTAACTTAATGGTAGAATTATAAAATTATACTAGCTGACTCGACAGACGTTGTCCCGTCTTGGTTATACGCATTATATTCCAATTAGATGTCAATCACCTAGAAGTCCGCTAAATGATTATTTTTATGATAATCCTTCTCCCAACTTAAAATATTTCTCTTATCATAGGAATCTTCTCCTAATTAAAACTAACATAAAAAAATGAATAAGAAAAATCGGTCAATCCGTTGAGGAGTGATGCGACAACCTCACGAAATGGGGGGCTTTTTTTTAAATGAATAAAACATTATTTCATTTTGGCCCTCAAACTAATCTTCATACCACATTAATTTAGAATGCAGTTAATCCCGGAATTGACATTAAAATTCATATAAGCAATTAGGTAATATTACAAACACCAATTCATTATCCAACAAGACTAACATTAATTAAGGTAATGCAGATTCCGTTAACAGTATCCACAATTATTCAGTACTTTGTTATACAGAGTAACATCTAAAGCACCAGACAAATTTTGAGAAACGGTTCGGAATCAATAAATAAAAATAATAATAAATAAAACAATAAATAAATAAAACAATAAAACAATTCATAGTTTTTTTTCCTACGCCAAATACTAAATGCATGGTTATAACGTAAACAAAGCATAAAACTGGTTTCCACCAATCACAGTCGCATTCACTGGCAGGTGACGTCATGAGTCGTACTGGGTATTGTCGTACCGTGACAACAAGTGAAGAATTTTTGCAACTGTTTTAAATGGATAGTTATAAAAATAAATATTACAATTTGGCAATTTTCCGCATCGTTGGTCGGGTGGCTAGCGTACATGCCTAACTACACCGATCAACCGCAAAGCTCGGGTTCGAGTCCCGACGCTTTTTTGTTTGTTTCGTTGGCTAACCCCAATAACACAAGCACATAATTTGCTTATTTTGGGGTTAGATTCAATTTGTGTATCTTATCCTGCGATATTTATTTATTTATTTAAATCATTACCATTTAAGCATTTACCTCCTTAATTATCCGTTACCGTTATCGAGTAATATGATGGAGAACATTATCAATATTTTTTTGTTTCTTTTTTGTAATTTGGCAATAACGAACAGATTTTAACGGCTCTTTTTGAGTTCCGTAGCCAAATGGCAAAAAACGAAATCCTTATAGATTCATCATGTCTGTCCGTATGTCATAGCCATTTTTTTCGAAGTACTAACAATTATACTACATACCTAAACTTAGAAAGCAAATGTATTCTGTGAACCGCACTAAGATTTTCATACAAAAATAGACAAAAATCAATGAAATTTTGGGGTTCCTACAAGAAACACTCAGAACTTTAAAAAAAACTTATTAACGTGTGGGGTATTTATGGATAAGCCTTCAAAATCGATATTGAGGTTTCTATTATGCACTTTTTCTAAACTAGCGTAAGAGACAATTCCGAAGTGGTAGAATGTATGTTTTCCCCTGGTAACTTCTAGATAAAGAATGTAAAACTAAAATATATAATTTTTATGAAATGGCAAATAAGCAGACGGATTTCCTGATGGTGAGAAATTCACGCCACCAGACACCAAAGGGGGTAAACTATCGCCAAATTCAAATAGGTAGATGTAGCTATGTCATTATGCAAGGTATTAGAAAGTTTGTGGAATTATATTTGATCAATAGTCTGGTAAAAGTTATATGAAAAGTATAATATAATTCAAAATTACTTTACCGTCTTCTGGAAGCAGTAAGGTAAAAATTACAATATAATGCAAAATACTTTTGAAGGGTCGATTCTCTACCGGGGCTTATCGACATCTGACTCTTTGTTCGGATTGTGAGCAATTATATTCTAGCACATTCGTGATCCCCACACGTCCTGGGTGCACAGTACGTTCACTAGAAATCCCGACATCACTCATTCATGATTCATTATAATGAATGTAAGCAAATCATTAATTACTACATCGACAAGAGAACTAAACAATGTTCTTTCCGACAACATTTAAGTAGTCTTTAGTATTTTTTTTTATGACAATTGAAGGCAAACAAGCAGATGGATTTCCTGATGGTAAGAAATTCACGCCGCCTAGAGACACCAAAGTTGGTATTTTTTTTATGACATTGGAAGGCAAACAATCAGACGGATTTCCTGATGGTAAGAAATTCCCGCTGCCTAGAGACACCAAAGGTGGTAATTGTGCGTTGCCTACCAGAGGCCGGGATGTTAGGCCTCGAGCAAAAGTAAGTTTACCGGCTACCTTACCCTCCGAACCGGAATACGTCATGACGTTATGGCGGCAGGAATAAGTAAGGCGGTGGTACCAATCCGGGTAAGTCGCTGTAAATCTCTACTACCTAGTCATATATCACGGTGTTAGTGACGGCAAGCCTATGCTCGCCTTATAAGAGATGCCTGGCACAGGAAGGCAGATGGTCTATTCTACAAAGGAGCCCGGACCAACACAGCCGAAGCGCACAATTTAAATAGTACGTCCTACTGAAGGTGTTAGTGGCTCGACTCGACTTACGACAACTATTATGATGCAACGGTTGGTCCAGACTATCGTTTTCTCACTCTTACTGCAACTATAACGTCAATACTTTCCCGTTTTGGGTTTAGGTGTAGAGAGTGGGATAGCTGGTAAATTTTCTTACGAAAAACTATTTAAAATTCTTAGGCAAATGAATAAACATTCTAATGTAATCTCAATATATATAAATCTCATGTCACGATGTTTGTCCGCGATGGATTCCTAAACTACATAACCGATTTTAAATTGAATTGGCACACCGTAAGTAGTCTGGTCCAACTTGAGATATAGGATAGTTTACATCTTAATTCATGATAAAAAAAATACCATCCGAGCGAAGCCGGAACAGACAGCTAGTTTACATATAAAATGTACTGTTAATTTTCGTCACTTTTGTTATTACATTTTTTTTATGATATTGGAGGTAAACAAGCAGGCAGATTTCCTAATGGTAAGAAATTCACGCCACCTAGAGACACCAAAGGAGGTAATGGTGCGTTGCCAACCTGAGGCCGGCATGTTAGGACTCGAGCAAAAGTTAGTTTACCGGCTACCTTACCCCCAAACCGTAACACGTAAACGGCAAGTGCTGACGTTATAGCGGCAGGAATAAGTAAGGTAACAATCCGGGTGCGTCGCTGCGAAACTCTACCACCTAGTCAGATGTCACGGTGTTAGTGACGCCTTTTACCAGCTGCCTGGCAGATAGGCAGATGACCTATTTTGCAAGGGAGCCCGGACCAACATTATTATTATTTCCAGGTTTGTAAATGTAGTAACGTTAGAAACGTGCTAACGTACAAAGACTAAAAAGCACGAAACATCCGACGAACGCAAACACTATGATCCAGTTAAGTCGCGAACTGTTTGCTTAAGCTCTTACAAAGCCGATGTTGTATTTCTGACTTTGGAAACTTTTGAGATCCACGAACGGCCAACTCTGCGAAATAGAAAGTTCGCAACTTGCTCACTCGCCGAATAATTTTAATATTATTTCATATATGTTAGTTTGCCTTGTACAATTTTTCTGTCTTTACAAGTAATTGCATCTCTGTGGTCTAACGGTTCGGCGTCGGACTTGACTTCTTGATGTCCCGGATTTGATTCCCGGGTCGGACAACAAAAAAATCAGAAATTGCGCATTTTCAATTTTCTAATAAAAATAACGTTGCCGGGTATGCGATAGGTTTGCATCCTATTATATTGTGGGACTTAGTGTCTTCGGCTAGTCATGGGTGCCCTGGTTGTACCTCTGCCTTCCTCTTCAGGGAAATGGACGTCAAGTTACTTTTTTTATATTCTTCAAACAGGTTTATATTTAGGATATATAAGAGTAATAATATCGTAAGTATAGCAAATTGAAACCTATTTGTGTTTTTGGCAGTTTGAATAACATATGCTCATAATATATATGCAGCTGGCGTGTTTGGTGTTCCATTTGTAACATAACATTTTTTATTTACGTAGAAAGGTATGACTCTGTAATTTCTAAACTTAAAAACTTATAACTTGTAACATTAACATTACTGCGTATAATTTGTAATGGTATTAATATTGTAATGTCTTAATTTAAAAAAAACCAATTCAGGCGGTTCGCCCGCCGGAATCGATTTTTTCAGAAATGAAGGAACTAGTAAAAAATCCAAAAACTACTACTATTTTTTGCCACTTATGTCAAAAATTCGTCGAAAATTTAATTTTATGTATTGGTAAAATTATAGATAATATCAAGTTCCAAGTGAATATATATAAATAGTAAAAAATTAGGCGAACATAAAACTCATAAGCTTAAGTTGGCCTCCAAGGCTCCATGCCAAGTTAGTGACTATTGTAACTTTGTGACATAAAATATAAGTTCCGGAAAAAATAGTGTAGTAAAATATAATTCAAACAAGATACAACAGCAATACCGGGGCGGGTCATGAGCGATACAATTTCCCGTCGCTTAGTCATCTCGACGTACGAGAATTCTTTCAATTCGTAGACTTCGCGGCAATTTGCCAAACTACTCCCCCTTTGCATAATAACATGGGAATAAATGACAAAGGATGTGCTTAAATATTTGTCTTTTATAGCGTAAACGAGGCTCCGGATTCTGTATCATAATCTATGTCACGAATTCCTTAATATTGTTTTACGATTATTATATCTAATATTTTAAAGTATCTTCACGCCCATATCCCCGAATAGGTAGGCAGAGGCACAACCAGGGCACCCACGATTAGCCAAAGATACTGATGCCCGATTTCACCAAGAGCCCCTCTACTTAAGGGGACCTTTTAAAGTTACTTACGGGACTGTTTCAATATAAAACCTAACCCTAAAACACGTTAAAAGGTCCCCATATAGGGGCGTTTGGTGAAATCGGGCATAAGTCCCACAATGTGATAAGTGGCAAGCCTATCGCCTACCGGGCACATAATATCATATCCCGAGCAACATTTTTTTATTAGAAAATTGGAAAAAAACCCTATTTTCTTTTTTTTTTGCTCGACCCGGGATTGGAACACTCCGGTCCTCATTCAGTCAAGTCCAACAACTACTAGACCACAGAGGCTAATATTTTGTTTCACAATATTAGTTCGTACCTATATTTTTTGAATTTCTATTGTTTGGAAAGCTGTCAAAGCTCACTTTGTTAAAATACCAAAGTATTTGAACAAAGTGAGCTCTGACAGATATAAGAATCTTTATCAGTTACATGAAGATCTAAATCTTCAAGAATATAATTTTTTTGGCAATGGCAACTTATAATAAATTGGTGTATTTTATTCTTTGTTGCGTAATATGGCGTATAAATGTGACCTGGTAGTGGAATAATCATGTTATTTAAGTGACCAGTCAGTCAGCAAACTTCACACTTTTCACTTCTACACTTGAATTGGTGTTACTTTTTTATATACCACTAATACTTGCTAGTGTTGTGTTCAGATCTAGGAAGCTGGCCGCGGGTAAATTAGCTTAAGAGTTTTGCCATCTTCGTCTCTTGTTAGGAATATACCATTACCATTTTTCGTATTTTTTGCCTTGCGGTGTCTTCTTACGTATTGGAAAACAGAGGCTTTATCATGACTTTACGCGAATAATATCCCTTCGAATCTCAGTAAATTGTTTGTATAAAATCTTAATAGTTTCTTCTACTGCAAAAAAGAAAGTTATTTTTTACAATTAAAAGCGTCATCGATTTCGATACGTACATTATTGAACATAATTAATAGCAAGTCATAGTGAGGGCCCTGATCGATCGCGGCGCTCGTAATAAGTAATGAAATGGAGGTGCTCCTACTACTTGCTGCTAATGTGGTGAACACTGGTAAAACTTGTGACACTTCTTAGCAGAAGACACAGTTAGAAATTTACACCAAGCGTGTATGTAAAATGTAAATTTAAGATACAATTACGATTATTTGTAAAGACAGAAAAAATTTTCAAGGCAAACTAACATATATGAAACAATATTAAAATTATTCGGCGAGTGAGCAAGTTGCGAACTTTCTATTTCGCAGAGTTGGCCGTTCGTGGATCTCAAAAGTTTCCAAAGTCAGAAATACAACATCGGCTTTGTAAGAGCTTAAGCAAACAGTTCGCGACTTAACTGGATGATAGTGTTTGCGTTCGTCTGATGTTTCGTGCTTTGTACGTTAGCACGTTTCTAACGTTACTATATTTACAAACCTGGAAATAATAGTAATGTTGGTCCGGGTTCCTTTGCAGAATAGACCATCTGCCTTCTTGCTAGGTAGCTGGTAAAAGGCGAGCGTAGGCTGACCGTCACTAACACCGTGACATCTAACAAGGTGGTTGAGTTTCGCAGCGACTCACCCGGATTGGTATCTTACCTATTCCTGCAGCCATAACGTCATGACGTGTTCTGGTTTGGAGGGTAAGGTAGCCGTAAACTAATTTTTTCACGAGTCCTAACATGCCGGCTTCAGGTTGGCAACGCACCATTACCACCTTTGGTGTCTCTAGGTGGCGTGAATTTGTTTGCCTTCCAATATCAATATAAAATATAATAACAAAAGTTACGAAAATAAACATTACATTTTATAAGTAACTAGCTGACTCCGCAAACTTCGTATCGCTTGACATTAATGCTTCGACAGTAGCGCAGTCTGTCGGATCCAATGTGAAACATTCCAAAATCAGCAACTAGTTATTATTAAAAAAAATATTTAAAAAAACATTTTTCAGGAGACCAAATTGTGAATCTAAACTTGAATTCCCTAGAACAGACACAAAAAGTTATATCAACATCGGTCCAGTCGTCTAGAAGGAGTTCAGTGACAAATACGCGAACACAAGAATTATATTATGTATATGTCGCAGTAAGATAGATGTAGCTGTAATATAGTTATATCCCTAGGGATATAATTATATACCGTAACATAGTTATACGAAAGTGATTTATTACTATCTCACTAGGAATATAGATATAAAACCGTCCAAGTTTAGTGATATACTTATACTTCTAGATTAAGTTTAGTGAAATAGAAATCTACCATATATAATTAAATAAACAACATTTCATTGGTTTTATCTTTATTAAAAAATCAACTTTATGTATCCTGCAGTTAGTTACAATACTTTGTAACATTAACACGTAATAAAGTCGTCATTTCAATTATAATTAAAACGGTCATATTTTTTTGGAATGTAAACGTTAACAATATAAAGATTACATTAGAATGTTTATTCATTTGCCTAAGAATATAATGTTAATAATTGTTTAACGTAAGACATTTTATCATCTATCCCATTCTCTACCCTGGAACCCAAAACGGCAAAGTATTGACGTTAATGTCGCAGTAAAGGTGAGAAAACGATAGTCTGGACGAAACGTCGGAATACTCTGTACAGTCTACTATTTAAATTTTGAGCTTCGGCTTTACACTTTTAAATCTTTTTACAATTTATACTTTTATTTTTAAATTGGCTGACCTATTCTAAATTTAAGCGAATTGATTAATTATATAAAAACTCTATATAATATATCTTTAAAGTACATATCCGAAGATTGACGAATATAGCCGAAGCGCATAATTTTAATAGTACTAAGATAGTACTAGCACCACTACTACACTACTACAGTCCTACAGCAATAACACCTTGACCTAGGTCCTAGATGGTGTTAGAGGCAAAGTCGACTTGTGACAACTCTTTAGATCTGCAATTGAAGAGATGGCAAAGCTGTAGTTTCTCTTTCGTGTTCTTCTTTCAAGCATAAGTTGTCAGGCGTGTTGGTAACTCGCTTTTGCATTTTACAAAAATAATCTTATTTTTTTTAATGACCCTCAACAAACAGCCCATTCCTTCAAAGGTATTATGCCACAGACAGACAGACACACACGTCAAAATTTATATGAACGCTGAATTTAGAATAAATAAGAAATTTCATTAATTAGGGAAATAAGATATTAAGGTTAATGAATTTTTTTTTCTTTTTCTATTGCTTATTACTTTTTTAAGGACAAGTTCTTTTATTTACTTGAACTTTTAATTTTAGTGTTATTCATTGCCGTGTACTATGATATTTTATAACTTTATAAAATGGAATAGGAATTTTTATACAGCTATAATTGTTATGTGTAAAATATTTACAACAGACGTGACGCTGAAATTTTAATACCAAATATAGGAAAAATTTTGCGATATATACTAATAACTAAGAAGAAATGATTTAAATTGGACTTGTCTGCAAAAACACATACAATGAGATTTTTCAAATCCACATAGTTTTATTAAGGGGACACTATACTCTTTTCAATAAAAAAATGTTATCGTAATTAAAAACAGTACAAAAAGTTATGCATGGTCTAACAAAATATACACATAGGGAATCAACAACCCAGACGTAAGAGTCACGACGACAAATCATCAATGAATACTACCGTGTCCTCCAGGTCTGTTGTATAGAAGATCTGCTTTATTGCAACTGTGTCACTTCAAATGAGATTACTGTTAGTAAAGGATTGTGCAGGAACTTGCCCGGGTTAAGATCATAGAGTTTGGCTGTCTTGAATTTTGTCAGAATCCTAGCATGCTACATTTACGAAGTAAACAAATAAACCTGACTCAAAACATTGCCAATTTAAGTTAACTTTAACAAAGTAAATTAATACTTTTTTTTTAAATAATACAAATGTATACCAACTTGAACATTTTCATAATATTGATGTAATCAAAAGAAAAAATCAAATCAAATCAATGTAAGCAATAAACATGAAAGCACCAATGAAGTGGTTAAGTGCGAATCGAACTCGCTCCTGACGGGTGCATGAAATCATCAAGTGATTTACAGTACATGTACTAACCAAGGTTAACAGAGTTCAGGTTCCCCCGTGTTGGTCCGAGCTCCTTTGCAGAATAGACCATCTGCCTTTCTTGCCAGGCAGCTCGTAAAAGGCGAGCATAGGCTTATCATCACTTACACCGTGACATCTGACTAGGAGGTAGAGTTTCGCAGCGACTCGCCCGGATTGGTACCACCGCCTTACCTATTCCTGTCGCCATAACGTCATGACGTGTTCCGGTTCGGAGGGTAAGGTAGCCGGTAAACTTACTTTTGCTCAAGGCCTAACATCCTGACTTCAGGTTGGCAACGCACCATTACTATCTTTGGTGTCTCTAGGCGGCGTGAATTTCTTACCATCAGGAAATTCGTCTGCTTGTTTGCCTTCCAATATCATAAAAAATATATATATATATATGAAATATACTAATGGTAAAAGTCGTTTGTTTCGATTTTATGATCACATTTGTCCAACTTGGTTTAATCCAGTATTAGTTAGATTCAAACATGAACACTAGTCCGATCTAATGCGGACAGAATAAATTTACAAGGACTTCGTCTATATACCACCAGCACAGAATGCTTTAATTTTATCGATATCGATTAAAATGATGAAAATGATGATCGATGAAAATGACATGGCAGCCCTATTAGTTTTGTGAAATTGGCACTAATGTCAAAATTGAGACTGACGTTTACGTGGCGTTTTGTTGGTAAAACAATGCCATGTAAACCGACCCTTTTTTAGAAGTATTAAGTCCGTCTCTAAAAACGTAGTGATTACAGTCGAGGTTCGGCCTCTTGGGAGACTGTCCTATAGTTGTCAAATCCAATCCGTAAAAATGATGAAGTCTCTGAGCAAAATATACGAGCATTCTCGTATTCTCTTTGGTACGTACAGGTTGTTTTATCGCTTCGGAGTGATCAACTGAAACTACTGGTTTTGGCAGCACCGCAGGTTTTAGTATTGCTCCTATGTTTTAGTTAAAAAGCCTGCAATAGTAAACTTAGAAATTATCGTTAAAAAATAATTTAACAACCCCGCAGGGTGCGGGCTTCGTCGTCCGCAATGAAGAATTTTATCGGTTTTTGATTTTTACCTTACAGTATAATCTAAGTACTATGAACAGGAAAATACGTTAAAATTACTTTGATATGTCCTTTAGTTTTGAAGATATTTTTAAGTTAGGGGCACGACCGAAGTTGTCTCCACTGCTTTGACGTCACTTCACAACTGCTCGCCAACTCCCGAGTAGGTACTTCTGACCCGTGTTTGCTGACAAAAATTGTTTCACATATCGAGTTCACTATAAGTAAATCATATTATATTGTGGCTAAGTATATCTATATACAGACTTATTATAGAACTAACTACCTAAGCACCATGAAAACTGTTTATTTTTGTACACTGAACCTAAAAGGCGAAAGAAATAAATGCAGATAAGAGAAAGGAATAAACGAAAAAAGTTGTGTCTATCGATGAGAAAATAATGTTATTTAGTTACTTGGTAAAGAAGACGTAAGTATCTGATAAGATAGGAGAAAAGTTTTTTTTTTATGTTAGGTATATGGATCAGACATTGGAAAAATTTGCTTGCCTTTTATATTTTGTGTATTGATCGACCTAATAAATTATTAAGATTTAAATTTACTGAAGGAAGAATAAAATTAAAAAAAGACTTGAGAAAACTTAAATGTTAACGTTTTGTATTTTTGATATTTTTGAATGGTTAGAGAATAATTGTGCACGAATTGCTTTAATTATCAGTATGAAAGTACTATCATTTATGCACAAATATTATTTTCATATGAATAACTTGCTTTTCACTTGACAAGAACTCGCTAAAGTAAGACCACTTGACAGCTAGGAGCGTCGTCATATCATCTGTAGGTACATCGAACTTTACTCGTCTACACATAAAGCTTATTTTCAAGATGGAACAAATAGAGCAATGTCTGTTGATATTATACGTATCTGCTAACTGTGAGAATGTAATGGTACCTAGGTATAGTGCGGCGAATTATCCTTTGCGCATCCTATACTCTTCGGAAATATCTAAGCAATACAAAAACAGCAATTAATCTACGTTTTATTTTAGATCTCACGTCGTCTTAATTGCGCATACGCAGTGCGTTGTCTTACGTTCTGACGCGAGTTAAAGACCCATTCCAAAACGACGGGCGAAGCCGCGTCGCCAGTATATCATATACTTTTCATTTTTCATACTAACCAATCGCAAGAAAACGATATAAACGTAAAATACATAAAGTTTATATACAAATGATAAATAATACAATATCATAAACACATTTGCCAATAAAAACCTGCAGTGGAAAATCGTGAAGTTAAAATACCTAATTTCTAATTCACAGAGAGTTTGAATAATAACTTTTTAATGAACTTTTAAAGGAACTGATAGCTTTGGATTTTAATTTGTTTTGCAGAGATTTTTAAAATGTTCTACATTTAGCTGATATCAAAAACGGGAAGAATTTAACAATTTATATGTTAGTTGAATTTTCCGTCATTTCTTTAACGATTTTAAAAACTATTTTTTTAATGAATAAAGACTATTAAGCCTACTTTCGAGGTCATCTCATTGCCATTGAGGCGGATAGATTGCCGAGGGTCGACGAAAATATAGCGTGCCAAGAGATTTCAGGAATAAAACACGCTGTTACACGATCGCAATGGTTAGAGTGAGGTTGGGAAGGTTATCAGGGATTTATCTTCTGACTTTTCTTCCAACAAAAAAAGAAAATATGGTTGCTTCTACTCTGGAGGTCCGACCGCGAATGCTATCGTATTAGCCCCGTATTCACAAGCTGGCAAACAAAATTCCAGAACTTTCCTTGCCTCAACCCCAGAAACATACATACCATACCATTAATATTTCCAGAAAAATATACATATTTACAATACTTACATGGTTTTAGTCTTATCCCAGGTCTAGACACATACTTTTACACTAGGCTGTTAATCCGACTGCGCTCCGTTTTCAAATGGCGGCGCATTTTTCGCAAAACAGTGACTTATACTCCCTCATCCCCCGCTTCACATTGTAAATTAAAATGCTCTCGACTCTCTTGCGGTTTTTCAAGCTACGGACGCGGTCGCATGTTCATTACATACATAACTTAGACCCTAACAACATTCATAAGTTTCATCTTGATAGGGAAAGTAAAACTCCTAAAAATTAATGTTTTACTTTCACAAAAAACTTGGTTTTACCCTAAAACGTTACTAATTTACTTAACTTTCCATTACGTATACAATACCAATCAATAGAACCTATTTATGACATAAAATTCAAAGTAATATAATTCATAAAACATAGACATCTAAAAACCATATTATTATGTGCATAAAGCTGTAAAAAACCTATTGCAAAACATTATTTTTCACATAAAACCACTCTATTTTACATAAAAAGCATATAATATCATAATCAGTTAAAAGAAACACGTTATATACTTCTTATAAGACAGCTAAAAAACATGAAAGTTTGCTTTGTAAAAACCTATTCGTTAGGTTACTTTTATGTTCCGGTCGTAGGGAGATATATAGTAGTTATAGGGAGTAAAAGTAATAGTCTTTGTGAACAGCCACCAAGTCTGGATCTAATGATGAAAAATTAAGAATTTTGTTTACGTAGTTGATTGAGTTATTAAAATCGAAGTCAGCTTATGGCAGTTTTACTGCACTTAAAGTAATTCTAATATCTTTAATAGGAAAGTATTATACATTTAGACTGTACCGATATTTAAAATAAAAACAACTGATATGCCTACTTTATTGAAAATTGTATGGATAGGCAACATCAAAGATCCAAGGTCAAAATTTAGCTCCTTTTCCTGAAAATCAAATTAATTACATTCAAACTTCACAGCTACTCCTGGAAATAATAAACGTTCTGTTAAATATTTCGTACACATAATTTACTGTAATTGGCGTGAAGATGTGTATGTATGTAAGTATGTATGTATAATATACTGTAGTTAATAAACCCATATTACTTGTCATTGTCTATTTATCTCGTTTAGTTTAACCCAGTTATCAACTGGGTTAAACTAAACATAAATTTCGCAAATGAAATTTCTATTTTGATTTTTGACTAACTAATATTGTAACTAATATTCCTCCAACGGGGTAGGTTGCCTCTGGCACAACCAGGACATCCAAAACTAGCCGAAGACACTCAGTCCCACAATGTGATAGGTGGCAAACCTATCGCCAACCTGGCACATATCCAATCCCGGGAAACGTAATTTGTGAACAGAAAATTTTAGATATACATTTTCTGATTTTTTTGCTGCACGACCCGGGAGTCGAACCCTGGGCCTTAAGTAGTCAATTCCGACGCCGGATCGCTAGACCACGGAGGCGACTACGAGGGGCATCAGTACACTTCATTAGCATTGCTAGTTCTTTAAGTATTTTTAGGTAGATCTATGTTATTTAGGTCTTTCTGAAAAAGCTACGTATTTCAGTTCAAAATCGACGTATTTTTTATCAACATAGACAAGTAAGCTAATCAGTTACTACTACACTTTATATCAGTTCTATATTTAGTAATTTTTGACGAAAAATGTTGTGAAAACTAAAGTCAATTCATTTTATATTAATAATAGAATTTAAGAAACTGTTGATTTAATTTAATTTAAAAGCTTTTGTGATCTGGCCTACGCCTTGATCAAAATCCAAGTTGGCAACCCTGCACTTCATGGTTTTAAATTTAAAAACAGTTATCAAAGCAAAACTGAAGGAAACATTATAGATGCTGTGTCTTGTGATCTTGCTCTAATATTTTTTTTATCCTGATTCCTAATATTCCTATTCCTAATTCCTAATAATATTATAAATATGTAAGTTTGTATGTTTGTCTCTTTGTTTGTTACTCCTTCAGGCAAATACTGCAGAACCGATTTCCATAAAATTTGGAACACGTTAGTAGCTGCTAATGCTATCAAGTGATACAAAGTTCGCCGGGTCAGATAGTTTATTATAAAACTTGTTGACGCGGATAATGTAATGAATAAATAGCATCTGTTTAAGAAGTTTAAAGGATAAGTAAGATTTCTTATTTTTAAAAATTGACGCGACTTTGCACACGTGATTTTTGATGACAAAAAACAGCGAACAGGTACGCGGTACCTCTGATAACAAGAGAGAACTTCTGCCTATAGACACCATAAATGTCGTAGGTATCCTGCTTCCCTGTGGCCGAGATTTAGATCAATGCTGAAAGTCTACCAGTTACCCTACCCTTCGGACTGGAACATGATATTGTAATTATGGTGGTAATTGACAAGCCGTAGGATCCCTAACCGGGCAAGCTGTTACCCAAAAATCTACCACCAATGGTCTTATTTGTTATTATTGAAAAGAGTCGCATTTACTCGCCTAGTTGCTAGTGCGGCTACTCTTTAATCTCGATATCGTGCTAATTGGAAATTGGAATCGTATATGTCATTTTAAATAATTTTAACCATAGTACTGGTGACTTATTAACATTTAGTTACAAATAAATTCAACGAATCCGATAAAATAATTGAGTGTTTGCAGATAAATAAATGTTAATATTTCGCCAGTATTGTGTTCAAGAGTACCTAAAATGACATACCCGTGTTGGTCCGGGCTCGCAAAAGGCAAGCATAGGCTAACCGTCACTAAAACCGTGACATCTGACTAGGTGTTGGAGTTTCGCAGCGATTCACCCGGATCAGTACCACCGCCTTACTTATTCCTGCCGCCATAACGCCATGACGTGCTCCGGTTTATAGGGTAAGGTAGCCGGTAAACTAATTTTTGATCGAGGCCTAATATCCCGGCCTCAGGTTGGCAACGCACCATTATTCTAGGCGGCGTGAATTTCTTACCATCACGAAATCCGTCTGCTTGTTGGCCTTCCAATATCACAAAAAAATACTCGATTTCAGTTTCAAATATTGGATGAATCGAGTTTCAAAAGTAACCCTACAAATAGCAAGCCAGGTGGTATATTTTAAACGGGGACTGGACCAAAACGGGGAACACGTTCATATTATAATTACGGTGGCGGGATTTCGTGAATAACTTTTTATAAGGTGACTAAATGTTGCCAAAGTCGTGAGAAATATCAAACATGCACCAGTTTTTCTGTTTCCGTTGTTCTGTGTGTGTGCAATTTCTCAACTAAATATCGTTGAAGTATAGCAACACGCAGGCTACATTACGTTACGTTACAGGTCACATATACACTCACACACACATGCGCATGTGTTGGCGTTTTAAGATAATGACTATACATTACATACCTATATTTATATTTATCCTACGTTCAGAACTGCATGTCTGAAACCACTTCAATGACGCAGACGGGTTGTATGTAATGCCATAGATCAGGCTATTATAAGTGCCTCTTAAAATATGTATAGTAAAATACGTCACATTTAAAAAGTTAATGAAGAAATATGATAATTAAAAACTTTCTCAAGTATTCTTGTCTGATTGCGAGGGCTGGAAGGGTCTCAAATGAATAGACTTCAGACCCTCAACTGTACCATCTCTCATTTAAGAATGTATGACTCAATATAAACATGATTTTATATTTGTGAATAAAAACAGGACTTGAACGTACCCTGGACATTTACTCCTGGTAATTGGATGAAATATGGGATCAATTTATATAACAATTAGCCGCGCTCTACGGCTTCGCACGGTTATGAAATGTACATATTTTCTTCAATCACTTCATCTTTTAAAAAGAACTCATCAAAATTCGTTCCGTAGTTTTAAAGATTTAAGCATACAAAGAGACATAGGGACAGAAGAAGCGACTTTGTTTTATACTATGTAGTGATTTTGTTAACGTCTTCATCAGAAAAATGCAGCAGAATCAGCATCATCCTCATATACATTTATACTGAGAGTATAAAGCTGAAGAGTTTGTTTGTATGTTGGTTTGCTAGAACGCAGCAATCTCCGGGAACTACTGGCCCAATTTGAAAAATTATTTCAGTATTAGATAGCTTATTCAGGAAGACTGTTAGCTATATACTATCACACTAAGACTAATATAAGAGGAGCAACCATGAAGAATGTTTCAAATCGGTGGTTTTTTTCCTATTTTTTACAAACTGCTATATATTTACAAATTTTACCTGGTCGGCTAGTCAGGTATAAAAAAGGCATATAGATAGCCTTAAACTTAGGAACCAAGTCACACGCGTGAAACAAATTTAAAAAAAAATGAACATATAACAAATAGACCATACGACTCGGCGCTAGACCTGCTAGTCTAGCACCGAGTCCGTAATGTAATTGTAAAATCTGCTAAAATGTAAAAGGTATAAAAAATTTTGTTAAAAAAGAAGAAATACATTAGACTTTGGCAGTAACGTGGATGGGATGTCAGAAAACCCTACAATGTAGAGGAATGTACAATGCACAAAACGAACTTGAAGACGAATGAACCGAAGCTTTTTACTATTATAATTAATATTATGCTATTTACTAGAAAGATATTAGAAATTATGCGTTTTTCACAGCGCACATCACGAATACCTAGCATCGTAGAAATGTCGCTAAACACGAGTGCAATACTTATGATTTTTCAGTTGATCATATCGGAAACTGAATATTATTCGTAATCTTTTAATAAAGATAATGTAATGAAAGAATATCTGTTTAAAAAAATTAAAGATAAGTAAGATATAATATTGTGAACTTAGAATAATAACGCTATAATATTAGAATAATGGCGTTATTATTCTAAGATTGTAAATGATAATTACATTGTATCGTAATACTGCTTTTTCTAGATTTGACATTATAATTATTGTTAATTTTGTTTGAAATTATGTGTTTGTAATATTAAAAAATCTATTATTTATTGTACCTACCTTATACATTTTTGAATTCACGAAATAAGATCTTAATGTATTATTAGTAGCACCATGTAAAACTATTTCACGCAAACAATAAATGAATTGAATAAAGTAAGAGTGGATATATGTTTGATTAAAGAAATAATATTGCTAAAAATTGTGTAATACCCGTAATATCGAAACAATACCGGTATAAAACTCGTAAACCTACTGCAACCGGTAGTGACACTAAAGGTAGTATATTTGGCAACGGTAATCTCGTGCCAAGATAATTTCACCAATAGGTAGTGTATAACAATGTCGCAATCACTTCGACACGGAACCAATATCGTGCAGTTTCCAGCGCGTTCACTCGCACATAAATAAAACGTCGTGATATTCATTTCCCCGGTTGTAAATTCATACATTTTCTTTTTTGAAACGATCACCAGTAGATGAATATAAAATTGACAATCTTCTCAATGAGTTAGTCTTTTAGAAAATGGAATTTAAATGTCAAAGTCATTATAAATTTGCGTAAGAAAACACAAAGTTTATTCATTTATGCAACTTAATAAAAAGTATGTTCATAAATCATTAAAAACAACAATACAATACAATAACTCTTTATTGTGCACCAAATACAGAGAAATTACAAATACATAAAAAAAATTAAAAAATACACAAATGCGGCCTTATCGCCAAGTCAGCGATCTCTTCCAGGCAACCAAGATATAGCGGACTACTGTGTAATGGTGCAAAAAAATAAATCATCCTAAAAGCAGAAGCCTGTTTTAACTATAGGTATTAAAATTAAGAACAAGCAATAAAATGAATCATCACATTGAAACAACTTTAAGTTTAAGTTTTGATTGTGCCCTAAAAAGTAATTTATATAGTAGTATTTTTTTACTTACAATACCTATTTATTACGTTTTTGTTACGTTAATAAGACTTTAAAATTGAATGAAGTACGAAACCATTCCGAAGAAGTTTCGATAAGCAGCTCTACAGTAATGAAAATTCGTCCATACAATCTGAGGCCCGTGGAATATAATTATTTGATGGAGCCACAGTAAAAATCGGCATTTCCGCTAAATACTCGGGTTACTTTCAAAGGACGGGCCGCATTGTAATACAGGGGATTTTAAGGATAATGCATTATAAATATTATTGCTAAATTGTGATATCAACTTTTATCAACATTCGTTTCAAATAGTTCGCGATAATACTTCTATTGTCACGTTATGTCTTACCTAGTATGAGTCATGACGTCACCAGCTTGCGCATGCGATTGCAGTTGGTGTAAACCAGTTTCCTGTTTGGTTTACGTCATAACCCTACATTTTGTATTTTGCCTTGGTTGAAATTTTAAAATTTATATTTCTTTAAATTTTTGAAGTGAAACTGTTACGAGTGTACGCTAGTACACGCACACTTTTTTTTAATTACTCCAAAGATCGAAAGTGTCGTTGACCCCTATCTCTATCTCAAAATTTGGCTGATTTTTTACTGTATAAAATTTACTTAAACCTGTATATATTTATTTATCCCACCAAAAACATAAATGTAAAAGAGGAGAGCCAAGTTCAATACAAAAATTATGCTTGGCTGTGAACTCTGCTGCAAAAAGAATGGAAATCTTAATGGGTGCCAAGTTCTATGCAAAATACAAATACTTATTTATAGAAACAAAATAACATTATGATCAAGTATGAAACTCTATTTCTTTGCTTTATTCGATACCTATAACAAATGCTGTTATTTCAAAATGAGAGATCTAATAGTAGGTTAGATTTAACTTGGCCAGTTTTTGGCTCGCGCAAACTACTGCGTGTATTGAAAAAAAATACAAAAAAAAACTCATAATTTTGGAAGACACATTTGTCAACTTACAATTATAGATCTGATAAAAAAACTTAAGTTTTAGTTCAAAGTATGAGGAACCTTCAAATTTTATAGTCATTTTTTTTATTTTTTTTCTAAAAATCTTAACTTGGTTCACAGAACCTAGCAAGTTTTAAGAGCATAGCTCTTAAAGTTTCGAAAAAAGTGTCTGTGACATACGGACAGACAGACGGACAATCATTATGATTCCATAAGGGTTCCGTGTTATGGCCTTTTGCTACGGAATTCTAAAATACGTCCTAAATTTTAAGCTTTTATTTTCTGAACCCTTAGGGAAAATGGTACGGCGCAGTAGTGTTACCGGTTCCGCTTGTTACTTTTTAAAAATATTAAGACAATCATTTAGAAATTTCTCTGCAAAATTCGGAGATGTCCGAATTGCCTCGCTTTCGATGGCACAGAACAAAGACTTCCGCTTCTCGCAGGCCGGAGATTGCACTCACATACACTTTTCCTGCTCCACTTGATGCTAGGTAGGAAACCAACGCTTGTGGAATGATATTTATCATTTTTATGACAATTTAACGGAAAATAGAAATTGTTTTTGATTATTTTTTTAATTAAATATAAATATTTCTGGACAAGTAACACAAACTGAAACTAACCCTAAAGTAAGCAAATTACATGCTTGTGTTATGGGTGTTAGTCAGTCAGTAAATACCAGAATAAATTTAATAAACACCCAGACCCGGAAATGGAGACATTTAAATGTTCATCACACAAAGGCCTGCCCTCGTCGGGAATCGAACCCGAGCCTCGCGGTAGGTCAATATAGTTAGACGCGTACGCTAGCCAATCAACCAATGAGGCGGTCATGCTTTTGTAACTGAACAACATGAAACTTCCGGAAACTATGAATTATCTTACTGATGACATTTATGTTTGTAGCATCTGAAAATAATAATAATAATAATAAATCATCTTTATTTCACATAAACCTACAAGAGGCACTTGTGACGGGTCTATATAATAATAAATCTACCACCGGATCGGAACGCGGC
>NJDD01001484.1:78261-104444 GCA_002245505.1 Calephelis nemesis | reverse complement strand
TATCAAGTGGTATTCATTATTGAAAATTCTATTTCTTCCCGTTTCACAATTAATAATATTCCAAGTAGCTTTTATTTTATTTGTTGAATTTTTAACAATATTTTTAAAATACGAAACAATAATAAACATATGTTTAAAATACGAAAAAACTTACGAACAAGCCTATATTGTCGTAAGGTAAAAAGCTGCCATTTTTTAGTTGAAGCTAAAATTCGCAAAAGTCCAATTTTGATATACTAAAAGCTAAAATTTTAAAATTTTTGAACCTCGGTCAAAATTGATTGAAAATTTTTATCTATTCTGCTCAAACACACAATATCCCGTAAATATATAATTTAACAATTTGTTGGCTTCGGAAGCGAGCATAATGAGGTTGTAAGTTTATAGTTTCAATTTTTGAAGAACAAAATAGTTATTTTTTATTTTTAGAGCGTTAAAATAAAAGACTATTTTTAGCTTTTATTTTGTTACGTATACAGCCTATCGGTTTCGCTTATAATAGCATCATCAGGGCTAGAACTTAAACTACTCTAGAGTAGTTTAAGTGTACTACTACTAGGTTTAGTAGTAGTAGTGGTATAAGTTCTAGTCCTAATTATGCTGTTATTAGCAAAACCGGTAGGCTAAATATAAAATAATAAATTATAAGTGACACGTAAAATAATATAGTACTTTACACTTACACGGTTTTACACTTTTTACTCTTTTAACACTTTTATACTTTTATTTTTACATTGGGTGACCTAATCTAAATTTAAGCAAAATGATTAATTACATAATAACAACTTCGTATATAGATAGATATCTTTAAAATACATTCGGATTCCTTAAGCATGACGAATATAGCCAAAGTCTATAATTTAAATAGTACTTCTATATCAGTATTTCTTCTTTTAAAATATGAATATTTGGACGTTTTACCAAACGCCGACAATGGAAAATGTCAAATAAATTACCGGCAGGACATCCCTTTGTTTTTTATCTGCCGCGACCTTAAAAAAATATCTATTTCAGAAATGTAGCAATTATAAGCACGGTAGAATGTTCCAGTCCCTTTCGCGTAACGAGCCGCTTTTGTCGCTCTCGGGTCATCGGCAATTGCAATTGTTTAACATTCAACGCGTTATTGCCGAGGAGCGATTTCACCGAGGCTGCAAATTACATGACAATGGATGCGCCACCCGACCGAACTGATTGCTTTACAAAAAAATACAAATTAACCTATGTGTATACATAATATGTCTCGTTTCTACAATTAACACTCGTACCAAATGCGTCAGATTTTAACATTTTACAGTTAAATACGTTTTAATACATTTTTATTTTTAACCTCCGGTGAAAAGTGAGGGGTTTTATAAGTTTGACGTATCTATATGTGTCCTCTGGCGTCGTAGCTCTTCAGCGAATGGACGGATTTTGATGCGGTTTTTTTGCCCAGGTGTTCAAAATCATCAGTTACTTCATTTGCAACTTTTTCGATATTAGATGCACTAGGGGTATTTATTTCACTTTTAAGCACATGTGAGACGTAACATACCTAGCACTGACGAGTGTTTTGACTAATTCGGTTCGCCTTAACAAGATCTGTTTATATTTTCTGATTTCGAGGACTTGATAACAATTGACAAGGACCTGATAATTATACAAGAAGGTGGCTAAAAAATCAAATATTAAAAGTTGCGGTATTCTGTTTTTGCAGCTCATCTAAAGCACAAATTTGTGAACTGACGTTATCGAGATGGTTCTTATGTATCATTTTTGGAGATCTGTTCAGGAGTTGAAGGTCATCAGCTCATTTGCAAGCATCGGAATGGATAGCAGGCACGTAACAAATATTTATATCTCTTTTAAACTTATGTGAGACCTTACAGTTTAACACTAATGAATGCTGGTACAACCGAGCTGGTCTGACGATAGAACTCAAATAAAGGATATGTAACCGTGGGATGCCTGCCGGTAAAACCAACCAGTTTGAACTCTTTCGATTCTCCTCAACTAGATCTATTCATATGTTCTGATGACGACGACTTTTTGACAAGGACCTGATGAATTGAATGTGAGATGGCTGATTGACCACATTTTCAAAGTAACGGTAGTACGTTTCGTGACATTTGCTGTGTTTTCTAAAAAACTTCATAGAAGAGAGGTATTGAAAACTACTGACTTGTTTATGTGTGTGTATATTTGACATAATAACTCCCAATCGCGGACGCAAAAACCTATGTATGTGGCAATATTTTTTAACAGCTGAACTGATTTCGATGCTAATATCTTTGTTTAAAAGCTCACTAGTCGAGACGATTGTTGGCTACGCAACATGTTGGTTTCGTCGAGGGTGCATTGATTCTTTAAGGTTATTGTGTTAAGTTAAGCTTACTATAAAAAAAACCTGTGGTGTAAAAAGTGACAATATTACAATATTTTTTAACTTCTACCAATAAAAATTACAGTAAAAAAATATTTTGACATAACTTTCAGCTGTTCAGAATATTGGTACGCCTAAAAAAACCTTACTATTGAACAAAAATATTATTGTAAGTTTTCATTACTACTATACCTATAAAAGTTGATCATTTTACATCTTATTGCATGAAAAGCAAGTAAAATATTGGTTTAAATTAAATTAAGCGTATTTTTGTGAAGATCTTATCGCGTACTACTCTAATACATTAATTAATAAGATGGTACAATCCTACTACATTTACTTCCGAACATGTTCCTACTCTATACATTTTCCTTTCTTCATAACTTTAGTGATCAGTTTTTTTATTGTATTTCGTATTGCAATTATTTGGGAGCTATGATTACAACTGCAATAATATGACAATAATAGTGTAGAACAGCGGTCGGCCACATTTTGGCAGGCAAGGGCCACAAGACGGCAAAATAAACTAAAAGTGGGCCACACTTGGGGTAATTACCCTAGGCTTTTAAGGTAATTAACACTAGAAGCCAAATATACTTACGTATAATTGGTCATGTCCCATAGAAAAAATGAAAATATGAATGAGACAATCGCGTTCTTATGGCTGAATCTACACTATACGCCGTATATTATACGATCAAGCGCGTAACGTTCATGAATTAGTTTTGATATTTATAACTTATTTTCAAGAAATTCATGGCCCGCAAGTAAGACGTCGGCGGGCCGCATGTTGCCCGCGGGCCGCGGGTTGCCGACCACTGGTGTAGAACATTCCGTCATATTGGCGTAGCATTTACGTAGCGTTTTCGTAGCGCTGCGGTAGAATTATAATTTGTAGCGCCGCTTTTTAAAACAATTTTATTGACTTCATGTGTATCGTATTGGTACGTATCCATGTAATGGAATTCACCCTCTTTGGAAGGTCGGGTTATATTGGAACAGATTTCGATATCAAAGCCAACACAATAATGTAAAAAAATGAGCTATCAAGATCAAAAAGGAAATCTTCAGAAAAATATATTTTTCTGAGCTGTCTTGTTTGCACTTCTTTAATTTTTAAGGTTTACTTACTATAACCCTAACTTTCCATTCGCCAACATCGTTAGAAACTAAAAATATCATACAATAGCTTAAAATACTTAAAAATATATAATTATGTATCTAGCTAAACGAAACAGAAGAAAATATTTTTTGTATTATAATTTAAGTGCAACAAAACTTTAAAAACTGTCTAGCACTTCAATTAGCAAATTATTGACGTACCCATAAATAAGTAATTTCTTCTATTTCTCTGTGATTTTATTATCAGATTTAGACTTGGCTGCGATGAGACCGTCTTGGATGTACGTTTTTCCAAAATACAAAAACCTTTTTTTAAATAAGTTCAGAAATGTCAGAGAAATCGATCAACAAACAGAAAAAATATAGTAATTGAACATTAAACCTCCTTCTTTATTCCGATTATACAAATAAAATATAAAGGGCAAAGTAAATTGAAGTTATATAATATTTTATAATTTGCAATGCGTTTTTACTATTTTTTTTTTCTTATCAGACTATACTTAAGAGCATTTGATTTTTTCAATTAATAAACAAATATCCTTTGGACAAGTTACACAAATTGAATCTAACCCCAAAATATGCAAATATGCAAATTATATGCTTGTGTTTTATGAGTGTTGGCCAACGATTCTAATACATAGGAATTCTTTAATATATACAAGAATAAATAATAAGTCAATTTTTACATTTCACATTAGTATTATAAATGCTGAAGTCTCCTTATCTGTTTGTTACATCTTTATGCTTATACTACCTGAACGATTTCAAATTTTTATGCAAATGTTATGCTACGAAATTTATTATGCAATAGTTGAAGGACTGAGTTTAGCAATACAATATTTACAAACTATTGCCACTTTTTAAAATCAATTCTACAAAGAACCATAACGAGAAATAAAAGTATAACAAAAACCAACGCTCACAAAGTCACGGGAAAACAGTATTTCATATTTTGATTGATTCAATTGGATGAAAAACAGATTGCATTTATTAATGTGTTTGTGATATTTTCATAAATGAAAACAGATGCCGTTACAAGTACGGGGTATTTCAATCTACTTGTCTTATTAAAAACGGTTGAGATTCTTCCCTGCGTCAAAATAACAATACAAATTCTTTACACACAAAGGATGTTAACAGGAAATGGGTGCGACGCTTTAACTGGGGTAATATACTGGGTCAGTTGCATAGCTTACGGATATGCGATGGAGATACATATTCATACACACAGAAATTATTTTTCTGGGGTATGTTTGAAGGTTCTATTTCACTATTTTTATTTTCCTAAAGTACTCACTTAAACATAATTTTATCGTACATATATGCAATGGCTCAAAAAATAATGAGTGCAAAATACGTTGCAACTATTTTTTATACACATTGTTTTTTTTTTATAAACGCCTGACAACTAATAACAGTTGTTTAGTAAAATAAAGTTGTTGTTTGCCTTTTTTACTAAGTTTTATTCTTAATTGAAGATTAATAGTTATTTTTATATAGAAATATAAATCTCTGGTAGATATGGGAACTATTTTTGTTTCGTTAAAATCTATACATATAATAAATCTGTAGAAGGGTCAATTCTGTACATTGAAAATATTGAAAAAATAAATAGCAGGGGTGTTACTGGATCGATACCAAACCCAAATATGTGATTAAAAAAAATTGTCTGTCTGTCTGTCCGTCTGTATGTTCAGGCATCACGTGAAAACTAGCGGTTCGATTTCGACGAAACTTGGTATAATTATACCTTTCTATCCTGGGCATAAAATGGGATACTTCTTATCCTGGAAAAGTAAATCTGAATTTTGATGTGAGCGGAAGTGTCCAGTGCGGCGAGCGGTCATTCTTATTGGGATTAATATTGTATGCGTGTAATTTTAAACCGTGCTTTTCAGCGCGCCCTGTTTGATTAGGTACTGGATTTGATGTAATTTCTAAGACTGTTCCGATCAGTTATTTGTAGATGAGTGTTAGATCCTACCAATATTATAAAAGCAAAAGTTTGTAAAGATGTGTGTATGTTTGTTACTTTTTTACGCTTAAATGGCTGCACAGATTTATCTGAAATTTGGAACACAGATAAATTATGACCTGTATTAACATATATGCTACTTTTAATCGCGATCGCACAACGGGTTCCTGTGAAAACGCGGGCGAAGCCGCAGGCAACAGCTAGTATACAAGAAAACTATAATATACTATATAGTATATAGTATAAAAGAAAATGGTATTAGTTACACTATTTATAACTTAAGAACTGCTGAATCGATAAGGCTGAAAATTGGCGGGGTAGCTTAGAACCAGGCGAAGGACATAGGAAACTTTTTATCCTGTTCGATTGGGAGGAAACTGGGAAAAACAACATTTTAATTTTTCCCACATAAACAGAATGGGTGAAACGAAGTTTGCAGGAACAGCTAGTTTATAATAAAGTTTAATATAGTATATATTTCCTGGGTAGGTCTTTAGAGTTGTGAAACTTTTTACTCGATACTCTGTGCCTGCCCTACAAGACTTGGACTTGACTTGACTTGGAGTGAATCATATTTATGTGTTTGTAGGTATGTGTTTATGTATGTGTCATGGCCCGATTGCTATATTGGTCCGATAGAAATCTGCACAGCTCAGGCTTATTACGATATTTTAACACTTATGTAACTAACAACATATATTACTATTTCATATAATATATATTATACTAATAACTTATATACTACTTTCTATAAAACAAAAATAAATTCAAAATCCGCGTTTCCGAATTAAAGCCAAATTCTTTAATTTTTGATCTCCTTAGGCTCTCATAAAGCTCTTAGTATAAACGGCTCAACTTATTTTATATTATACAAAATTCAATCTGTTATAGTTTTATTTAATGTATAGATATGTCCCATTTTCTATTATATATCTTCGATCCAGTTAAAAAGCAGCATAGATTTTAATTTTCTAAGTTTTTCCATGATGCAATGAGACAGACAAACCGCTATAATTATGTTTTATATTATGAAAAAATAGTATTTAATACAGATTCATCCCACACATGATATACTGTGCTTATATATTTTAAATGTGGGCGAATAACAAAGAAACTGACAGATCTCTTTTAGGTGAGGTGTACACCACTGATAGTCACGGTGCGTTTCTAACTAAATTTACCGGGTACCTTGTTTTCCGTCCACCCAAACTGAGATACAAATATGGACTGAAGTTATGGAGGCCGGATTACATAAGGTGACCGTACCATAAGACAATGAATAAACTTTGCCTTCTTTCAGCTTTCAGGAAAGAAATCAATTAATTAAAAATGTACCTTTGATCTCTGTGGTCAGGCGGTCCAGACTTGACTTCATGAGGTCCCGGTTTCAATTCCCGGGTCGAGCAATAAAAAGATAATGTAGTTTTTCAAATTTTCTAATTAAAAGATGTTGCTCGGGGAGGATATGTGCCCCGTTGGCAATAGGCTTGCCACCTATCACATTTTTTGTGTCTTTGGTTAGTCGTGGGTGCCCTGGTTGTGCCTCTGTCAACCTCTTTGGGGATATGGGCGTGAAGATACCTTTTTGGATAAACTAAAAATTCTTGTTATTCCTAGAGAAAAATACTTTTACTTTAAAGAAAAATTAACACTGTAATTATATAAGGACGGCTCCATTATTTTGCTCAAAGCAGTCTAAAGAGAGTTAAAACAAAGGAAAAGTCTCACATCACATCTGTTAAAGCATGTTAGTCTCGCCGTGTGTAGTTAACGATTTGCTGAATACCGACTTACAACAAAAGAGGCTTATTAAAGCTAATTGCATCTACGAACAACAGGACAAGACAAAACCGAATGTGCTTTAATTAAATTCCTCGCACACGTCGTCTTTGGAATGCCTTTGATACACTACAAATATATTTCTTAGTACTAATTCTCCTAATTGAGAATCTTAGTACAATTATTTCTTCGTTTCCCAAGGTGCGCATTTTAACTTTTATGGCTTTTAAACTATTGTTTAACTGTGTGAAGATTTTCAATTTGTTTGTATTTTAACATTTGTGATTTGTTTAAGTGACAAGATGCCTGCTGTGTCTGAAGTTTTGGTCCTTGTGTTTAGTTGTAACGTAGTGGGGATGGCTTAGCTACTGCCCACCACTATGTTAACCGAAAATAAACAAACAAACAGTCAAACTTTACTAAAGTTAGGCTTTGAGTAGGAAGAATCCAGATAATATGGGAGTTTAAAATGAAAATTTAAAGAGAATAACACTATATATTTAAAATAAAAATTAAAGTCTCAGTAAATACGTCGGTGGCTTGAAGACTTGTCAACAAAGCACGGAGCGTAGCACGGAGCGCTGCACGGAGGACCGCTACTATAGACCTCAGCGGCTGGAGTAGGGGGACCCCTTGGCACCTTTCCTTAACAACTAGGGGCAGCAGCAGAAGTGGGCAGCTGGAAAGGAGACCAGAGAAGTATACCGGCTGGGCAGCTACCGCTGGTCTAGGGTCCTCGGGTCCACCACTGAGGAGTGGGTACCAGACAACAGGCACCAGGTACCAGGCACCAGACAGCAATCACCAGATAGCAAGCGGCAGGCAGCAGTTCCTCCGTAACTACTTCTATCTTCAGTTCCGTCGACTGTTTAGATCAAAATCAGAATGCCCAGATGACGGGATAGTTCACCTTTTACAGCGGCTCGACCTGTTCCGGAATTTACAATTTAAAAGAAAGGATCTGATAGGTCGATTAAAAATTGATGTCATCTAAACGTCCTTTTTCCCATAAAAAAAGTTTGAAGGGTAATGTAGCCGGTAAACTCACTTTTGCTCGAGGTCTAACATCCCGGCCTCAAGTTGGCAATGCACCATTACCACCTTTAATGTCTCTAAACGCCGTGAATTAGGAAATTCATCTGCTTGTTTGTCTTTCATTACCATAAAAAAAGTTTGTTTACCTTGTACGTACGTGTACCTTCACTACATAGTATAAAACAAAGTCGCTTCCTCTGTCCTTTTGTATGCTTAAATCTATAAAACTACGCAACGGATTTTGATGCGATTTTTTCAAATAGACAAAGTGATTGAGGAGAAGGTTTGTATGTATATTTTGTACCCGTGCGAAGCCGGGGCGGGTCGCTAGTATGTTATAAAATCTTTTGAAACACAAAAGTCTCATCGATCAATTTGAGAAATTTAACATCGGCAGCGGAAGTGGCACCGGTAATTCATCACAATCAACTGTTTCCTCTATTTTTGCATTGCTCCAAGTGGGAATAGCGCGCGCCCGACAATTTGCCGGCATTCGTGATAAATTGCTGATTGTGGATGTTGTAATGAACTTAAATGTGGAGTTGGGACTTGTAGATTTGCATTTGCAACCCCGAATGACTTTATTCCAAATGCATTTTTAAATGTTTTTTTATTATTTCAAATGTGTTTAGTTCCACATATCTCCTGACACATTACCAGTGATGTTAACAGTTAGAGGGTATTTGCCTGAACTTGACACAAGAAACTGACACAAGAAACGGAGCCTACTTTAGGGCAAAATTTTTTTGGGACATACTTTTTGCGTTTTTGCTCTTTAATTAAGGAATCCCAATCATCAACCCAGCCCGGATTCACTTTTTTTTTTAAATTTCCGTTATCTTAATAAAACTACAATTATAATAATACTACAAAGTATAGTATAAAAGAAAAAGTGATGTTGTTGTTAGAAATAAGGGACTGCTAGTAGATAGCTAGTTGTATTGCCTTCTGTATAATTAGTAAGGATTTTACTATATTATTGTAATGACGAAAGCCCAGAGGACGCTGTAAATAAGCGTTTAGGATTAATAACGTATTTAACGTATGTGGAACGAAACAAGTATTTTAAATTTATTATCATTTTCTTTTGTAATGTCTGTGAGAATTTTAATATTATAAAGATATTTGTAACAGTAGTAACAACAAATAGTAAATTGATGCGTATGATGAAACAAGTGACCGTCCCAGAGCCAGGCCGAGATCCGCCTACCAGCAAATTGATTTATAAATCTTGTTTTGACAAATGCGAAGTCTATTATGGACCCTCCCATAGACCAATAGGCTTAAACAAATCCATTTATATAAGGTATCGCATACACATCTGTGGCTTAAGTAATAAGATATATAGTGTATTATATTATTTTACAAGGCGACTGCGTATCGCTTGACATTGATAGCTACTAACAGTAAAGTTGTATGGACCAAAGCGTTGTTTTTCTCATTTTCCCTTCATTTTATTTTGTTTTTTTTTTCTTAAGAACATTCACCTGACAATAAATGATACAACGGAAAAAATTGCAAAATCGGTCCATAATTGTGATGTAGTGATCACAGAAATGGGGATTCATTTTTATCATATATATTATACTAGCCATTCCAGTAAAATTCATTCCACCCGTTCAGTTTGCGAAAATAAAATACTTTTTTTTACATTATCGACTTTTTCGTAAAATATAAACTGTCATGCTACTTTTTATTTTATTTTAATCATTAGTAGAGTATATCAGCATAAAAATAAATATTATATCTAACATTTAAGTAAGATAGTTTAAAAGTTATGACAAATTAAACAATGTAGTTTTTCTAGTCCTAAAGGAAAAAAAAAAGAAAAAAAATGAAATGAACTATAATTACGGTTTATTCTGCTAACATCGGTAAATTAACAACAACCCGGTTTCAAAATGACCTCCATTGTCTAAATGACTTCGAAATCGGGCCTCTAGTTTTTTATTACCGGGTTACTTAAGTTATCAAAGGACTTATTCAAACCATCATAACTTTTAAACTATCTTACTTAACGGTTAGATGTAAGATTTTTTTATACTGATATACTGTACTATTGATTAATATAAATAAAAATTAGCTTGACAGTTTAGATTTTACGAAAAAGTCAATAATGTAAAAAAAGTATTTTATTTTCGCTCTTTTTTGTTTTATAAATTTTATTTTATTATTTTATCAAAAATAAATTGAATACAATTTCGCATATGTGGATTGTCTACAATATTAGCTTCCAAATGAAATATCTTTTGTCTTTCTAGGACGTCTACATGGATAGTAATACATAAATTAAAACAAGGACACGAACTCAGAGGTAAAAAATAAACAAAATAGCTACTATTTTATTAAGAAAGGGAGAAAAAAAATGGGAAAGTGATTTGTCTATAAATTATGCCATATTTTACCCTCCCAAAGTCGCCGACACCGGTAGCCAGACACATTTTGTATTATTATACTAGGGTTTATACTTACACTTATAAAAGGGTGGTACTAGCATTACTGTTCGGTTCAAAAATATAATCTAGTTTAATTAATATATAGTCGCTGTCGCCTGCATCTCGCGCCGCCTCGCAGGAGACATCGTATTGTGTACCTACTTGTTTATCACTACGAGGCCTGACAACTTCAAAGCTCAGTCTATCGCCCTCATGTAGCAGACGCACTGTAAGCCGATTTACTGACAACTTTATAAAGAGCCGACAGACTTTATTAATTCGCAGTGGATTTAGAGAAATCCAATTAATATTAAGATAAAGTAATTTATCTAAAATTCGAAGATAAAATACAAGATTGCTGACGACAAACATGGATAATGCCAGTTTGGAAAGTCTTTCAAATTATAGCACTTAAAAAGTAAATGAAGTAAACCTTCTAAGGTGTATTTTGAATGAATTATAGCCTGTTTTTTAATCTCAGAGACTAAATTGACAGATGTAAATATCGAGTTTACAAATAATGATACTCTTTTTTTGTAGTTCTGTCCTGTGATACCAATTTTCACAAAACATAAATTATGTCGCTTTTTGAACAATAATAAACCTTAATTTCTACAATACCTCTATGTAACTGATATCGAAAAAAAAACGTTATTTCTAAGAATCTTTTTTATTAAGATAGCATGCTTATGAGGTGTTCCCGTTGCCACCGAGAAACATATTAAATATTTGGCATACTTTGACGAGATCATATTGAAATCCAAGTCGTTTTTTGAAAATTTCTGAATTGTAAATTATGTTAACCTTTTGTAATTAAATCTCTGAATGTGTTCGAATGCATCTGTTTTGCCTGTTGTGTGCGAGTTATCAATTACCTGCTGTTATTTTGTTGTAATAAAATCTGTTTTATTGTTGTTTTACTATATTGTATCATGGTTAAAAACTTATCTTCACGCCGATATCCCTAAAGAGGTTGGTAGAGGCACAACCAGGGCACCCACGACTAGCCGAAGACGCTAAGTCCCACACTTAGCATCATGACTTAAATAAAAACAAAAATACTTACCATGGGGCCTGGACAAATTACACAAACTGATAAAGGTAATCCTAAAGTAAGCAAATAATATGCTTGTATTAATGGCGCTAAGCAAGAATATTAATACTTAGAAATACTTGTTTAGTTATAATTTAGTTAGTGTACATTTCCCTTGTGTCCTTTCGGGTCCTCTAAGTAGAATAGATAATTTGACTTCCTGCCTGGAAGTCTGCCGTAAGAGACGAGCACGTGAAAAACGGGTCATTAACAACAAAACCACTGGTGGTAGAATGCTCCGCAGCAACTTGTCCGGATCCACCGCTTTACTGATTCCTGTCGTCACAGTCGCAATGTTATGTTCCAGTCCAGAGGGTAGACCAGTCGGAGGCCTTGCACAATTGGACTTATACCCTCACCAGGCCGCGACGCACATTATGTCGTCTATACGCTCCACTTATCTCTTACCACTAGGGGAGCCGCCTCTTTGTTCGCTGTTAATTTGCCAAAAAATAGTATAGATTATTGTTTAAACTTATTGAATGTAAAGCTTTTCGGAGAAAGGCCTGTTCAAGTAACTCCTCAATTAATTTCACAGACAAGGTCAACGACATTATCAATAGTTTTGTTATAGATATAGATGAGGAATCAGATAAATTTGTATGTTTAAGTACCCAGTCGCTATCTAAATAAGAAATAAGATCAGTGTCAGCCTGTGCTTGACGTGTTCCGGTCTACAGGACAAGACAGCTGGTAAACTTACGTCAGAAGCTTGTTCCAAACTTCTACCTTCAGCTTGGTAACGTATATTTAAATCTGTGCTGATGGTTGTCAAAGTTTATTTATCAGTAAATCTGCCTGTTTGTTTGCTTTCCAAATTTATAGAGAAAACGTTAAATATATAAAATGTATTTTATTTATAAATACATAAAAGAAAATCGTTTTAGTTACACTATTTCTGTAGGTACTTTCTACACTATTTGCAAGTGAAACGGCTGAAGCCAAATTGCCGAAAATTTACGTGGAGGTAGCTTCGAACCAAGAGTCGGATATACAATACTTTTTATCAGTTGTTGGACTTGACTGCATGAGGTCTTGGGTTCGAACCCGGGTCGGGCAACAAAAAAAATTGGGTTTTACAATTTTCTAATAAAAAAAATGTTGCTCGGTATAGGAAATGTGCCCGGTTGGCTTGCCACCTATCAAATTGTGGGACTTAGTATCTTCGGCTAGTCGTGGATGCTCTGGTTGTACCTCTGATATGGGCGTGGAGATACTTTTTTTTAGAAAGAAAATTGTAAAATAAAACTATAAAAGAGTGAATTCTGTATGTATTTACATTGAGAAGGTATGTATTAATACTAGGTGCCGGCGAGAGAAACACATTTTTTGTCGGTCTGTCACCACCAGTCTACTGAAAAAAACGAAATTCAGGTAGGTACTTTATGTTTCAGAGAAGGTCAAAGAATACTTTTTATCCCGCTTACTTAAAGAGTTTTGTGGGAAAGGGCTGAGTCGAAATGTTAATTAGGCTGTAACTAACTAGCGTGTGGTCTGATCTCATTTATAATTTTTTGTTTTATAGCATGTGCGTTACATATATCGCTAATTGATTAAAGGCGTATTGTATTAAAGTCGGTAAAGAGGATATGAGAGTGTCACTTTGGAGGATGATCACGACCGGACAAACAATAAGAGGAAGGTAAGGAACGTAGATCTGGCTTCCGCCAGAACTGACCACCAGATGGTAATGAGTTCGCGGAGCAACATCCACAACACAATCATAAAATTTACTCACATAAGGTGATAATTAAACAGGCATACGAGCTAGTGGGCTTTAGATTAGAAGTTGCCGCTGCTACTAGTGTTAGGAGCAAACGCTATGTGTCTTTGAATAATTTATTAAATTTCTATAAATTTTGAAGAAAGTAAAAATTAAATACACAGAACTGTGTATCTACAGGATATAACTATCCGCGTTAACGGGTAAGAAAGGAATTAAAAATTTCGCTAAAGGACTTGAATCCTCGGTAGCTCAAATAGTTAGAGCATTCGTCGGCTTGAGACGAAAGGTTACAGGTTCATATCCTGTCTGTGGTGAAAATTTTTCTTTCTTTGAAATTTAACCCAAGCACAGGGCACGTTAATTTATTAAATATGTTTTTTTTTTTAAACAATAGGGCTAAATTTCTCTTTGTGCATGTTCTTGTTCCGCTTTTCCACCTCTGCCTACTTCTTCTAGAATACAGGAGTGACGATACTAAAAAAATAGTTTTACAATAAACTATAAAGTGGTCGATACATAAAGTTTATTATTTGTTGTTTTCAACAGACGAAAACAGGAGGAGGTAAAACATTCCCTATTTCCTATCTCAAGGGCTGGTTTTTTTAACTAACTAAAGAGTACATTCTTTCGAAAAATACACAGTTATAAAAATGGTGGTTATTTTTTTATTATTTAAATGGGTACACCTTTTCCAATAAAAGACTAGTTGTTGAAATTGTCTAGATCAAGTAACCGAAATTAAAAAAAATATGAGCTGCCAAGAATAAGAATAAGCTTGTTTGATCTCCAACTACACCGACTACAGGCTATAGTAAAATTGTTTAATCTGGTTCCCGTTTTTATGTGTCATCAACTCTTTCAACTTTAAACTTATTAAAACCAAACAAAGTTCAATCAAATATTAAGAGCAATCTGAAAACATATTGTAAATTATAAACTTCAAAATACAACCACCGGTCCACTCTAATTGCGATTTAACTCTAAAGAAAATCGTAAGCTCTCACTTGAAACGCTTTTTTGCTAAGCTTACAAATTCAAAGCCTACCTCTTCCCATAGGCTTTCAGTGGGCATTTATACAAGCAGCTAATGCGTCGGCCATTAAAATCTCAGTAGTTCCCTTATCTCGAGGCTTTTGTCGTAAAATAGGGACTAATCTGCACGTAGTGTACGAGGGATATAATCTACGTGCTTTGTTAAGGAATACAGCAACATACTCGTAGATTTTTATTTGCAGACTGTTCCCTTAACAGTTATATATTGTATACTAGTGTATAATTATTATTCAAATTATCCATTTGATATTCAATTGTCCATTTGTGATTATAATTTTCATTTCACAAGCGCTATTTAAAATGTTCTGATAAAAATATCCGAGAAAACGTAATACTTGCTGCAATATGTTATCGATCTTGCAATATACAAACAATGTCTATGCGTCCAGATAATACAAAAATGTATATTTTAGAATCTAGCACACAACACAGGAAGCACGCTGCTGTGTACAATTGCACGAATGTTGGGGGTGGAATGTAACAGCGGCCGCCGGTACATAGAGCTGCGTCATATCCTGTGTGGCCGCTGCCGGATCCCTCAGGAGCTTTTGTTCTGCGTATTACCAGTTACAGGATATTAACATGTTGTTAGTTTGGTGTTTAATGAGATAAATAATATTAACGAAAAGTTTATGTTACAGTGTTAAAATTATATAGTCTATACAAACGTGCCAGGCGTTACTTAGCGGAAATGCATTACAATAGTTGTAAAATAAGCCTCTATTTTGCTAATTACGCGTAATTAGCAAAAGTTGTTATAAATTTAACTAACTGTGTGCGTGTGTGTCTGTCTGTTTGTCTGTCTGTCTGTGGAGTCATAGATCTTCAGTGGACTGACGGATTTCGATTCGTTTTTTTTTTTGTATGAAAGCTGACGTGACCGAGAAAGTTTTTAGCTGTAGTTTATGGAGATATGGCCAGGTGTTCATGGTTATCGGGTCATTAACTGTTTTTTCGTAAGCACAGGAATGAATATCAAACCCATTATGAGTATTTATTTCACTTTTAAGCATATGTGAGACATAACAGACCGTGTTAGTCCGGGCTCCTATGCAGAATAGACCATCTGCCTTCCTGCCTTGTAAAAGGCGAGCATAGTCTTACCGTCACTAACACCGTGACATCCTATCCTATGACTATCCTGGTAGTGTTTCGCAGCGACTCGCCTAGATTGGTACTCCCGCCTTACCTATTCCTGCCACCATAACGTCCAATCCGTTGACGTGTTCCAGTTTGGAGGGTAAGTTAGCCGGTAAACTTACTTTTGTTAGAGGCCTAACATCCGGCCTCAGGTTGGCAACATTAGCAGTAGCACCGTTATTACCTTTGGTGTCTCTAGGTGGCGTGAATTTCTTACCATTAGGATATCCGTCTGCTTGTTTGCCTTCCATTATCATAAAAATAAAAAGAAACACTAACGAGTGGTGGTACAATGGAACTAGTCTGATGATGGAGCTCGAAGATAGGGGACGCAACCCTGTATTAATTTTAATTTTGACCATAAGTGAGACTGTACAGTTAAAATACTAACAAATGTTGTTACAGCTGAGCTGGTTCGATGATAGAACTCGAAGATAGGATACGTAACCCTGGAATGCCTACTGGTAAGCCCATCGAACTTAGACTCATTCAATTCGCATTAATCAGACCTATTCATATTTTTTGATGACGAAGACATGATGAAAAGGGCCCGATGAATGAAATTCATCATAGTTCAAAAGTTAAAAGTTAGTTTATGTTTCGTAATCTTTGTAGTTCTCCGAAAGCATATTAAAAAAGAGAGGTGTAAGTTTGAATTATTTATGTGTGTATGACATTGTGTGATTACGCCATCGTGGCTCCTAAACTATTGTGATGCGCTATTTCCTCGCCCGAAGGAATCACGAGTATGGTGGTCATAGGCTACTAGGCCATGATTGTCTCAAGAAAATCGTGTGCTTGTTCGTTTTCGTGTCTCACGAAAAAGAGTTTATTATATTATTCGTGATAGGAAAGAACCAGGCAGCTTCCATCGCAAATGATTTAACATTACCTCGAGTCTTTTACTAACGCTAATCATTGAATGAGTGTATCTGAAACAACTCCGCGACGGTGTCACGTATGCGGACGGTCTTTCAAATTTCAATCAGTTCGTTTTGAAAAAAAAAAATCACTTGGAAAGGCTTAAGTCTTTCATTTTTTTAATCCTAGCGGCCTGCCCAGGCCAGGCCAAATAAGCTTTGAGTTTTAAAATAATTATAGCTACTAAGTCTCTACTAAGAACATCGAAATTGTGTACTTATATCGAATCCGTATTTGTGACAAAAATATTCGAACAAAAGGATACGCCGTTGTTAAGAAAACGCCACAATCGAACCGTAAAAAATAAACCATTGAAACAATTTGTAAGACTCATAGATTTAGACATTCGGAGTAGTAATTTTCATTTTGCGTACTCTGCACTTACTGTGTACTATAAAAATAATCATGTATGTTATTTGTCAATAGATGACAATAGAATATAGTGTCTTACCAGAGTCCGAAGGGTTCTCGGTATCCCGTCGCTATCTGGACACAAGCTTATTGGTCGTGTCAGAGATATTTGACGTGGGTGTGGGATGTATCGATTCGACCGATCGTGAAATGGGTTTAATTGGTTTTGCAATATTTTTATAAGTCTATCTATTTTATATTTCTGGGCAAGTTTAACAAACTATATTACTTTCTAAGTATTTAAAATATGTTTTACTCAACAATATTAATTCATTGAAATACTTAGATATCATACCGAAATTTATTTTTTATGCATCATGACATACTAAAATTACTTTGTTTCTTGCATATTAATGATATAGTGGCCGTGGGCAACATTGGTTTCTATACAGGCGATTGTACGATTGGCAGTATTTTTTATGATAAATCATAATAAAACATATTTAGCACAGTGTACCGTATTCATATTTTTTCACTGGAATGGTTGGAGTTGTGGCACGCAATATCTTTAGTTTCGTAAGGTTTTAAATATTTTATAAAAAAAAATATTGGCGTTGTTACTATATTTCAACACACATGCCAACAGTCCTATTTATTATTATTTAATATTTTATTGCAAAAAAAACTGAAATTCACAAAATACAGGAAAGGTAAAAATGCACAAAAGGCGAGCTTATCTCTATTTAAAGAAATTTCTTCCAGCCAACCCAAAAAAATGAAGATGTGAAATGGAACAAATTTCTTTCAGCCAAACCTAAAAAAATTAAGCTGTAAATATAAAATGGAAGGCATCGTGTACAAAAAACAATTACCTATAGCTATACTTAGAACAAATAAATTAAAATATAATAATCAAGTATGCAAAAATAAAACAGGTAGAGTTATCATTAGTAACATATATTTGTAGAAAAATATACGAGTATGTTATTGTGTTAACGAAAAGTATTACTACTTTAATCTTTTCTCAAAAGTAGGTAAAGAAGGGCTGCCACGAATCGTGACAGGAAGGGAATTTCACAATTTGATTGATACAAAGCAAAAGATTTAGAATAAAAATTGGAGTGCAAAGCAGGAAAACGAAGTACAGAGCTATGGTTGAAACGAAAAGGGGAATCAGTAGAAAATCTTCATACCAAGAACCTTAAGTGGTTGGCAAAGAATATCGATTTATGTTTCAAACAATATTTAATGCTAAATGTTATCTCTTTGCAAAAATGAAAGCAGAATATTTTGAAAAACAATGAACTAAGCATGGTATTTCCGTGAAACTAGACTAAAAATGAATCACATTAATTATTGTTTGCCTACACGAATCCGGCCCTAGTACCCGCATGTGACATGTTCTTTGGCCGCGAATGTCCCCACTGTCCCCATTATCGGATGCCGCCAAATCGATAACGACAGCCAAAGCCAGCCATCCGCCCAATCCCATAACAAACTCAAAAACACCACACCACATAGTAACATCCAGTCGGTCACGGCAACGACGTCGAAAAAGTCTTTTCCACCCCGCGCATAACGCTGAGCTATGAGCCACTGCTTCTCCAGTTGATCCACCCAGTACAAAGAACGCAGCACCAAATCAAGGTTTGGTCTTCCGAGAGCTTGCCCTTGCTGCTGACCAGTTAAGGAATCTCAATAATGATATCTTGAGCTAAGCACTGTGCTCGCACAAAATCTGGTGAAGTTGTCCTAAGTGTGTAAAAATATGTTAAAAATTATTTCAACAAACAACCCAGTTGTTCTAAACTTATACTCACTCTACCTGCACTCAGTTGGACAGCTTACAGGTGACGGCATAGTGCTGAATCTTATTATTTTATGCTCTTATGTCGTCTTATATACGTCTCGTGGTGGTTCATATGACCCATCTATTTTTTGGCATGGGCCATAGTCTATTATTCTTGTCCGCAATTCACCCTCATTTGTGCGGTCAAGTTATATTCGATGAAGAGCATTTAGTAGGGATTATCGAGAAATTAGGACTTTACCTTAAGAGGGCCCTTCCCGGCATCAACGCGCTCGCGTTGAAAAGCTTGTTGTTTCATCCAACGCAATGTAAGAAAAAGAAGCTCAGCGAAAAAAGATAGATAGCGCCTGAGAGCTGGGTTTGCAATTGGTAACTTTGGAAAAAGTGAGAACGCGATAACATTAAACCAAAAAATAGTGTGAGTAAATTTCATAAAACATGTTCCAGGAAATAAGTGTTTTCGGAAATTCTTACAAATTCGTAAAAAATATTTATCAGTTAGAATCTCTATTACATTTGCGAGGTTTCTATGCAAATATTTTCTTTAGTTTTACTATTTATAAGTTCATTATAAAGGGCCAAAGTTTAGGCAAAAATTGTGAAAAAGGACAGATTTTCGGAGATTTATAGTGAATTGGAATTTCCAAATTCAGATTTTTTGTTACCATAGAAACATAGGTATAGTGCAAAAGATACCAATTAGTTCAAAAATTTCAAAGAACGATCTGTTACAAAGCCATAATCACGTACGAGCGATTGTATGAAAAAGAAACCGGGTTGGCCGCTCTTAACACAGTGTACACGAAAATATGCTAGGGTTTGTACTTGCACAGAATCAGAACGAAAATTGATTTCTTCATTTTCTCAAAACGCAAGATACCACAACCAATTCTATACTCCTGTATATGCTCAAATCCACGAAACTGTGGGCCTCTCTTTTGCCTTAGGTAGAAATTCTGGAGTTTTTTTATAGATAACCTAAAGCAAGCAAACATACAGTGTAACACGGCTAAACACACGTAAAAAATCATACAAGCTTATGAAAAAGCAAAATATTGTGTAATGCGAATACGTTTAAAAATACTGAGACATCGTGATCGACTGTGCTCAGTGCTGGGAATCTAGTGTACGGTGATGGTCGGAGAGAATTAAAAACACTCGGTGCTTATTTAACACTGTCTTTATTAGATATAAATTATAAACATTACATATTTCAGCATAGTGCCGTGACATTCCAATATTCGTTACTAGTGTTGCGACGCAACTATTATTATATTTTATTATACTTTTACATCACCCTTCTTAATGATAAAAAAGTACATTAGTAGTTTTATTTTTCTTACGTATGGTGCTTACGGTTAAAATTCTTTCTTTTACAAATTATTGTCATTTTTAATATAAAGTTTTATTCTGTTTTTATGCACCATATCTACTTTACCTTTTTCCTGGTCCTAAAAAAATGTTTTTTAACTTATTACCTACCTCGTTTCTTACTAAAATCAAATCATTTACTTTATAACTTACAGTTTTAATATTTTTATCATATCTTAGTTTTCTCTTTAATTTACTTTCTAATAAATTATTCTTAGAATGCAAAGTGGATAGTGGAAAGGAAACAAGACGCCTGAAAGATGTCTGCCTTGTAAAAACACAGAGTCTTTTCTCGGCCTTAGCGGCACAAGAAAACATACGTAACAATTTGTTTAAGTCAACTGAAACACACACTACTGTACTGATACAGTTCTGTGTTCAGATTTATGTTCTTATCTGCTATACTAGATTCTTAATAAAATATTAAGATAATTTTAAAACTACAAACATTCTCAATGAAAATTAATTACAAGAAGTAAATTACATAGCCAGTACAGGTGATGCATATTGTTTGTATATTTCAAATCAAAAAAAGTGGTTCATATGTTTATCGTATTGTAGCAAAAAACCAGTCATTACTCCTATCGAAGTTGTTAAGGTTCCAGGTATGTTAAAAAGGGTAAAATATGTCAGTAATATAACAAAAATACAAAAGATTTACATAAATGTAATGCTTTATAAGACTGTTGTTTCCAAAACACGATTCATTTTACTTTACTTGATATAAAAAAAAATCTAAAAGTTAACCCTTTTTTAAAAGCAAAACCCGTCTGTCTACTTCATTTATGAAAATATCGACACCAGATTTAACTTATACATAGATAAGTATTGTACCTAAAAGATAATTGTTTCCGTTTTTATAATATATATTTTTTTTCAAATTACTTTTATAGTGTCTAAAATAGTGATTTGTCGCTTGAGACTTTTACTTTAGAGTGCAATTATGTCATAGTAATCGTGGAACGGGAAAGTGCGGCGTGTGGCTCTTCTGGCTGACTAAGTGTAGGGCCTTAAAGGAAAAATTTCAAAGTTTTATAGAGATAGGAAAGGAATACAAACATGCTAAACCCGTGGTAACATTGTTGCATTTTTTATACTTAGAGTGAAATTAAATATAGATAAATGAGTTTACGAGTTAATTTGGCTAGAATATTTGTGGATGAAAATTTTATTAACTGAACTTATTAACTTTTTTATTTCTTTTATTTGTTTGAGCTTCCTATTTATTAACAATTTTACAAAGATTTTACAAAGATTAAAAAGATATGTCAATATGAGCACGGTAGTTGAGCATGGTAAACATTAAGTTATCATCAATAAACAAGGTCTATTCGGAAAATCCGTAATATTTGTAATGTTAGTTCTTAGCATGCTTCATTGCGTATTCATACAAAGAGGTGTAACGTGAATTTTTTGGTTTATTCTGTTATGTTCAGTCTGTTACTGTACCATACAAATTTCAAAAAAAACTGTTTCGTTTAATTTAAAATAGAATATATCAAAATATCGCATATTATATGTAGGATATGAATTGATAGTTAGGTACAATAAGCAAACGAAATATTATCTGACCCTCCTACAGTACTTTAAAAGTACTGCACATACAGGGATCAGATATTTTGTTTGCTTACTGTACATCAGTATACAATAACAATAGGCGTGCATGTGTGCTCACGCACATAATGCCAAATCATTTTTAGCAAAAAACGTTTAGAGCGCTAGTGTTAATATGATTCCATGTTTCCGCGAGAGAGGGCTCTCTTGACCTGTATAGGTATATTACTATACTCTTTGTTAGTCTCTGAGATTAAAAAGGCATAGATGAATGTAGATATCCGGGGAGATCTAGGTTGATATTACATGATCAAATCACTAATACTCGTATATTTTCCGAGGATGTTGCATGTTTGCCGAAACAAACATACTGAAATCAGCATGTTTGTATGAGAAGGGTAAAGACAGTGAAAGAAGCCAGGAAGGTCTGATTGTGATATTTGGCGATCGATACTTTGAGGCTACACCGTCAGGGATTTGGCGTGAATATATGTAGGTATGTATGTGGACGTTAAACTTAGTATGACCCTGAACTACTTAAGGGCAACATATTTGATGCTTAGATCTTAATAAAAACTATACAAAAGACATAGCATTTAAATAACAGGCGACGCAATGGACATATTATGTACCAATATTTAAAACGATCCGAACTGTAACATTAATTGTTTGTTCGGTTTTTGTTGGAAATTTTTTGAGTCGGACCGAACAGCAAGATCTAATGCGTCTTTGCACACACTGATTCAGATAAAAATTGAAATTTCTCGGTTCCAAGCAAACTCACCACCACATATTCGTTTTGGAAATTATTGGAAGATAAACGAGTAGGTAAATATTCTGGCGGTATTTAGTATAGGCGTTTTCCTTACTATCATACTATAAACTATTAAGGAAATCCGTCTTGTTTCCAATTTTATAAACATAAATCACAATATCTGCAAACTGATGATATTCATCTTTTTACAAGTTTTTTCGTCTTTTTAATTTAAATATAAAAGAGCTTGAGAGTTATAAAAAACAGACAAAATGTGTCAAGTAAGAATACAAGTATTACTTGAAAATAAGTGTAAATAAAGTTTTTTTAGATATCTCCTCTCGCAAATATGATGAATTCGCCTTTCCCGTGACTGGAACATAAAAAAATCTTTTAACATAACTTTAATAAAAAGCTGTTGTTAAAATATTTACTTTATTCGGCATCCCATCGCGAATATTTTGAAAGAGTAAACAGCGTTCGCCTTTATTGGCTTAAGAGAATTTTAATTTCAGCCACAATGAAAACGGCGGTAATGTTATTGGTGGCCACTACCGCAATATTGGGATAGATTTCATATAGTTACTATCATACGGTTTATAAACCAGGGTATATAACTTCGCGCAGTGCCTTTTGCTGATAGTGTTTTAGAATGAAATAAGCATAGCATAATGAAAGTATGTGACAAACTCAATACCACCTTGTTGGTTAGGGTTCTCAGTGTAGAATAGACCACTTGAGCATTTGCCGTCCTGCCTGGTATTTCATTAAAGGCGAGCAAAGGTTCAAAAAGATCACCGGTGGTAGAGTGATTCGCCACGTAATTTATACTTGCTGCCATAATGAGATTATCATGTTCCGGTCCGGAGGGTAGGGTAGCCGGTAAATTTGCAAAACACCTCTGTCACAAGACAGCGACGCACCTGAAACATGTGAGGTTTCTTAAGACTGCCGTTACCTCTTATCATCAGGGAAGCCTAGTGCTTATTTCCTGTAGTTTGACAAAAAAGAACAGCGGTAAAATATTTTAATAAATTATCTAGCTGCGCTATGATAAATAGTTTTGCGCGCAGTCAGTAATAGTAAGTGCTAATTCTCCTGGAATCTGGTACTAGGTTTTTACTTATTTCTGCTACCATTGGTGCTTACCACTATTGTTCTCTACATTAATTGTTACACGTCATAATGATCTTTATTTTAATTGAGTTTTAAAGGCGACGTGCATTTTTAGAACAATAGAAAATTACTAGGTATTCCTGTTTGCATTCCAGTTTAATGTTGCTAGGCAAAAAAACAAATTTTCTGATGGCAAAAAATTCAACCCGCCTAGAGACAGAAAAGGTGATAATGGAGCATTACCAATACCAAAATTAAGTTTACCGGCTCCCTTAACTTCCAAACTGGAACCCGTCTAAGTTTAGCACTGACGTTTTGCCGACAGGACTAGGTAAGGTGGTGGTAACAATACAGACGAGCCATTGAGAGACTCTACCACCTAGTCAAATATGTTAGTAACGGTAAACCTATGCTTGCCTTTTACGAGGTGCCTGGCAAATGATTCGAAGATTCCATACTGCAAAAGAGCCTGGACTAACACGGCGACAATAAGAAGTCTATCAATTTTATATCTTTAATACTTTCCACCGTCGGCACTTGATAAAACTCCCAAATATTCATATTTTTAAACAAAGAAACACTTGTACTGTTTTACGTATCAGTTATAGTTTATCACTTTATAAATAGCCCACTGGTTTCGCTTATACAGCATCATCAGGGCTAAAAAAGTTAAAATTTTAGCCCTGACGATTTTTTTTCTTTAGCGCCCATCATTATCGCATTTTGGTTTGGAGTGTTGTCAGTTAGAAAATTAGCTTCTAACTTTCTGTTTGTCTGCACTAGTTTGAAATAGATTTATTATTTTTAACATAGTTATGATTCGCATATTCGAAACGGAAATAATTTGTATTTCAGCAGCTATAGTACAACCATGCTCAAACTAACGTAATTATATACAAATAATGAAATGTACCGCTTTGCAAGCGCAACGAGACGGCAATAGAACGGACGGGTGCCGTTTTTAAACCCATATCTTCGAGAACAAAAATTGGATCGTTATATTCATAAAGGATATTAAAAATTGACGTTAAAAATTGGTTAAGACAAAAACTGACATATGTATATTCACATAAAATATACCGGATACATAAATCTCAAACATGTACATGATGTTTCTTGTGTTTTTGTTGGGCACCGGTATTGACGTGACTAAAATTAATGTTTTTTTTTTTGTTTTTAAATTTTTTTCGATAACTTCATTTTACACAATCCTAAGTTTTATAAAGGATCTGTACGTTCATAAACATTCTAACGTTCCAGTCTAGTTGTATAAACATTAAACGTCTGAACAGATGACGCGTATTTCTAATTACCATAATCGTCACCACCAAACCGCGCTTCTCGCGATTCTTTTTTATTGTCTTAGTATTTTTATTTTAGAAAAAAAAAACTGTAATTTTTAGTTCAGCTAAATATAGAACGTCCTTTTTATTCTTTTAAATTATTATTTATTTATGACCAAATTTTCATTCACTTACCTAGGTAAACAGTCTGTGCTCAATAAGGTGGGCTTACGGACGGTGCCAGCCCGCTCAATAGGGCGACATACGATATTTGTGCAAACTAAACAATTATGAGACAGGCTCGTATGATGAGCTAAGTGCTAAACTTTGTCACTTCTGTCGTCTCTTTAAGCGGTTGTTTAGGTGAAATTTAAATTCTGGATTTCTCAAATAATTCTTTTAACCATTTCCTATAGACCTGAATGCAAAATTGCAAATTTATAGTTAAAAAAAGGTATTTGCAATATACATAAATAAATAAATATCCCTGGACAAATCACACAAATTGAATCTAACCCCAAAGTAAGCAAATTATATGCTTGTGTTATGGGTGTTAGTCAACGATTCTAATACACATAAATACTAAAATAGATACAAGAATAAATTTAATAAACACCCAGACCCGGAAATGCAGACATCTAAATGTTCATCACACAAATGCCTGCCCCCGTTGGGAATCGAACCCGAGCCTCGCGGTTGTTAGGCGTGTACGCTAGCCACTCGACCAACGAGGAGGCATAAAACAAAGTAATAATATGTGAGTGTTAACAACAAGACATTGTCCACATACACGTTTAGATACACATGCCCTAGGATTGTAACGCACCAATACCACTTTTGGTGTCTTCAAGTGACGTGTTTCTAATACCATCAGAGAATCTATTTGTAAGTTTATCTTGCGATCTTAAAATTTGAAGACCTATTTTGGAAAGGCACTGTATCAAATATAACTTTTTATTATGATTTGTTGCAATTTTATATAAATATGTGTATTACATTAATTTTTTGGTACTATATTGAGTTTCCTGCGAAATCATATTTCATTGACATAGTTACTGACATAATTTTTTGACGATTTTATGTTTCCTTGCAGGGTCGATATCGACAGCATTGAAATCATTACTTAAATAGTAATGCTTTCAACACGGTCGGTATTATATATTTTTATTTTTAGCATTCATTTATAGTATTTCGTGAGTTTGCGCGCGGGTGTTCTTTAGCGAACATGCCTAGCGCCTTTGTTGTCAAAAATGTACAGCAGGGGTGAGTTGGTCAAATATGTCTGTTTAAGAGGAGCTTC
>NJDD01001484.1:54579-72321 GCA_002245505.1 Calephelis nemesis | reverse complement strand
AGGAACATTAACTTTTAAATCAGATTTTTTATCTCGCTAGATGTGAATCTTTGAGATTCGGTACCTGTAGTAAGGGAAAATAAAATAAAAATAAATAAATAAATATCCCTGAACAAGTTACATAAATTGAATCTAACCCCAAAGTAAGCAAATTATATGCTTGTGTTATGGGTGTTAGTCAACGATACTAATACATAGAATAGATACCAGAATACATTTAATAAACACCCAGACCCGGAAATGCAGACATCTAAATGTTCATCACACAAATGCCTGACCCCGTCGGGAATCGAACCCGAGCCTCGCGGTTGGTCGATGTAATTAGGCGTGTACGCTAGCCACTCAACCAACGAGGCGGTCAAATTTCAAATTTTCTTCAAAAATATGGTTGTGTCACTTTCGCTCACTCTGATTTTGTTAAAGTTAATCTCTTTATTTTTTAATTATTGTAACAACACATTATTGCCTGTTTGGTTTAGTGGTTCAGGTGTTAAACATGACTTCATGGGGTCCCAGGTTTGATTACAGTGTCGGACAACAAAAAGAAAATGTGTTTTTTCCAATTTTCTAATAAAGAAAAATGTTGCTCGGGATTGGATGTGTGCCCGGTTATCGATAGGCTTGCCACCTATCACATTGTGGGACTTTAGTGTCTTAGGCTAGTCGTGGATGCCTTAGTTGTTTCACTGTCTACTTCTCCGGGGATATGAGCGTGAAAATACTTTTTTTTAACAATAATTTTATAGGAGTTTTGGTTGATGATGTAGTGCAGCAGCAGGGATGGAAGGAACACCGCTGATGTAGATAGGAGAGTGAGTGCAGGGAATAGTGTGAATGGAGCGTTGGGTAAGCTATTCCAAAGCGAATTTTTGAGTCAAAAAGCTAGACTCGCTTTGCATAATTCTGTGCTTATCCCAACATTATTGTAGGGAAGCGAGAGTTGGGTATATTGTCGGAAAGATCACGAAAGTAGGATAAATGCGGTCGAAATGGGAGCACTACGGAAAATCTGTGGTGTAACGCTCGCTGACCGCATTCGTAACAGTGAGATTCGAGAAAGAGTGGGATTGAAAGAAAGTGTTAGTGTTAAAATGCGAAAGCGCATGCTCCGCTGGTTCGGTTATGAGGAAAGAATGACAGACGAAAGATTGACAAAGCAGAAATATAATGCGAATGTGGATGGATGTAGGTACCCGGAGAGACCAAGGCTGACATTTTACGATCAAATCAATCGGATATTATTCGAGGGTGGTGTCAAGAGTCTCCGAAACCGGCGTGTTTGTATGAAAAGGGTAATGAATGTGAAGGAAGCAAGACAGGTTTATCAGGATCGTAAGGTCTGGCACTAGATACTCTCTGCCTATCCCGTAAGGGACTTGTATGTAATTTTATTCCAACTTCATATTTTAAAAGTATTATTTCTTTCTCGAGTATTGTGATCACCATCGCAAAATTTCTTTCATTGTATTTCCATATCATGGAATGATAATTTCATAACAAATTGAATTACTCAAATCCAACTCAAATCATAAAGGGTTTGGCCTAAAGCCATGATAACAAATTCTGATTGAAAATGAAAGATGAAATTCACCGTCATGTGTTTTTGATGTTTTCAACAAGCATTTCAGGTTTACTAGATCGGAAGCCGTAATACGCGGTCCTTTCTTATGGCCTGCTCTTACTGAATATATAGGTTTCGGCGTCTTAGTTTTTATCGAGACCGTCTTAATTTTCCTCAATTTTGTTACCGCAAAATTATACTAATATATTAATAAACCGATAAATCTGATTGCAATCACTCTCCCATATCTATGCCTCTACTCAGCTCTTTGTGAGCTCAGCTTTAAGTGAGTGAGTTAGAGAGAGATCATATATGTATACCATATTTCCAAAAAAAACTTGACATTCCCTGTATTGGTTCTGGTTTCTTCGTAGAATAGACCATCTGCCTTCCTGTGCCAGGCATCTCGTAAAAGGCCAGCATAGGCTTACTGTCATTAACACCGTGACATCTGACTAGGTAGTAGAGTCTCGCAGCGACTTGCCCGGATTATTACCACCGCCTTGCCTATTTCTACCGCCATAATGACAGCGCTTACCGTTGACGTGTTTCGGTTTGAGGGATAAGGTAGCCGGTAAACTTACTTTTGCTCGAGGCCTAAAATCCCTGCCTAAGGTTGGCAGCGCACTATTACCTACCTTGGTGTTTCTATGTGACGTGAATTTCTTACCATCAGGAAATCCGTCTGCTTATTTGCCTCCCAGTATCATAAAACACATAAACATAATATTTAAACTTAATTATATAAAGAAGAATGGTTTCATTTTTTTATTTTTGTATGGCTGATAAGGTATGAATTTAAAGAAGCCAATCACTTGATGAGTAGTTTACTCAGAAACAACGTCGATTATTTTTATCAAAATTAGTTAAAAATAAGTGAAAATATGGAAGGGGAAGCTTCTAGGAGCTGCTAGTACTTGTCAATAAGGCATCGAGTCTATCCCAAGGCAATCTCTTTAATGGCTTTATAACACTAGAAATATGATTTTTTAATAATATAAACACATTTTACAGACAAGTTGCAGATTACCCCTTTAGATAGATTGTGAGAAGCTGTTTCTAATAGCCATATTAATAAAATAAGAAGAAATGCCGAAACTGAAGAAATACCTCAAAATCAAAATATGATACAGGATCATGTTCTTGAGCATTTAATAAACCAAAGCAACTACTAACAATAACTTGGCGGTTTACTTGGCCATCGTAAATTATAGCGCATTTAATCAAGCACCAGATAAATATATCGGCATTAGCTTAAGAAACAATCCTTCATTTAACCTACCAACCTCCACGTTTTATTGCGAATGTGTTTCTTTATTATATATTAAAATAAAAATATTATTATGAATTGTGACACACTGTTAAATTGGAAAGTTTGATAGACTACATATTTAACATAAAATACAATTTTGACTGTAATTGTATTTTTTAATGACCAAACAAATTTTACAAATAGTAAAAATACATATTTTGTTTAACCCCGGAAGCAAGACGAGTAATGTTATAAGTATCTTCACGCCCATATCCCCGAAGGGGTAGGCAGAGGCACAACCAGGGCACCCACGACTAGCCGAAGATACTAAGTCCCACAATGTGATAGGTGGCAAGCCTATCGCCAACCGGGCACATTTCCAATCCCGAGCAACATTTTTTTTATTAGAAAATTGGAAAAAACCCAATTTTCTTTTTTAGTTGCCCGACCCGGGATTCGAACCCGGGACCTCATGGAGTCAAGTCCAACAACTGAACCGCTAGGCCACAGAGGCGAGTAATGTTATAAGTTTGACAACCTTCCTTTCCCCTCTTCTGAGAGAGAGGGGGTCTCTCGCTGTGTGTGTGCGTGTGTGTATGTTGTTTTTTGGGTTTTGGCATCATAGTTGCCCCAATGGTCGAGTGGCTAGCGTACACGCCTTACTACAACGACCAACCGCGAGGCTCGGGTTCGATTCCCGACGGGGACATGCATTTATGTGATGAACATTTAGATGTCTGTGTTTCCGGGTCTGGGTGTTTATTAAATTTATTCTGGTATCTGTTTAAGTATTTCTATGTATTAGTGTCGTTGACCAATAGCACAAGCATAATATAGTATGCTTACTTTGGGGTAAGATTCAATTTGTGTAACTTGTCTTGTTGGACTGGTTTCGGTGCATTTTTTTTTTTTAAATATCCACTGATAGCCACATTATGTACAGGTATCAAAAATTTATAATTTTCGAAGTATTATAATATTTAAAGACAAAAATAAGACGGATTTCCTTATAGCAAGAAAACACGCCACTTACACGCACCAAATATGTTAATAGTGCATTGTCAACATGTGGCTAGTTTACCTTCCAAACCGAAGTATACCGATAATAAGCACTGACATTATAGCGGCTGGAATAGGTACTTACTACTTATGCTTGCTAGTAATTTTTAATATTCTGTTTGCGAAAGTGTTTATTTGTTTTTACACATAAATAAGGATAAATGTAATTGATTTTATAGTTAACTAGCTGACCCAGCAAACTTCGTATCGCTTGACATTAATGCTTTGATAGTAGCGCAGTCTGCCGGACCCAATGTAAAACATTCCAAAATCAACGACAACTTACAAATAAAAAAAATATTAGAAAAACATTTTTTAGTGGACCAAATTGTGAATCTAAACCATTCTCGAATCCCCTAGAATACACACAAAAATTTCATCAAAATCGCTCCAGTCGTCTAGGAGGAGTTCAGTGACAAACACATGAACACAAGAATTATATGTATAAAGATAGGTTTCCTATAATAGAGCTGAAGTGAGAGTACTTACTATTAGGTAAACCAAAAAACTTGTTTGCCTTCTGTCTGCCTGGTCTGGGGGGTCACATGCAAAAATAACTTAAATAAACAAAAGTGAAACATGGATAACGTAATGAATCCCACATAGAACTAGATTATCCATCTCACAATGGAACAGGTGGGTTATTCTGTATCTTTTTAGTGATGATCATTAAGCAAAGTGTACATCAAATAGCTGTCAAATGACATGTTTTACATTTTGCTATCTCTATTGTATTTCTGTTGGTAACTGGAGATAGTAAATATACAACACGTCATTTGACAGCTATTTGTTGTAAACTTTAGTCAGTGATCATAATTTAAAAATATGCGGAATCAGCCCCCGAAGTTGCAAGGTCCTGTATTAAACAATAATTTATGTGTTTTTTAAATTATATTTACTAATATGTGCTATTTTTGATCCCAGTTTCGAGCTACGATCAGAAAAGTAAATATTTTAATACAAAAACCTACAGTAAGTAAATATTTTTAAAATAAAAAATACTTTTACTGTTTAACGTATCACTTAATTAAAATATTATGATGGTTTCGATTTCGAATAAAACTTGAATTTGCATTCCACTGTTTTTGATTTGTAAACAAAGTTATTACAAATTTGGAGGCAGTTGTTTGAAAACCAGTGAATGAAGTGTCAATTGAGTTTTTTTTTTCTTATAGAAGAGGTGCCAAATGAGAAGGTGGTTCACCATGACATGACCAACCTGCCAACGCCTCAACTAATTTTGCCTAATAATGTGATAAATAGAGATTACAAGATCACTACCTACGCGACCTTGACGAAAACCGTACTGACGATCGCTGGTCAGATAATGCCCCTTCAGATATTGCAGTAGCTTGCAGTTAGCTATTTTTTTCATAATTTTGGATTAGAAGGAAAAGTTTTTTTTTTTTGATATTGGAAGGCAAACAAGCAGACGGATTTCCGGATGGTAAGAAATTCACGCCGCCTAGAGACACCAAAGGTGGTAAAGGTGCGTTGCCAACCTGGGGGCGGGATGTTAGGCCTCGAGCAAAATTAAGTTTACCGGTTACCTTACCCTCCGAATCGGAACACATCATGACGTTATGGCGGCAGGAATAGGTAAGGCGGTGGTACCAATCCGGGCGAGTCGCTGCTAAACTCTACCACCTAGTCTCTTACCTATCTATAAATATCTATATTTTTATTTCTCCTTCACTTCTAAATATATTTTATTCAATGGTTTTAATTGAAGGAGCTTAATTCCAAGGTCAAATCCAAATGATATTTATATAATAATATTTATTTATATAATGATAATGATATTTGGGGAATGACTCAAATTTTGTATACTTATATGACATAACTAGCTAAGCCGGTCACTTCGTTTGCATGTAACTTTACAAAAAAGCGTAAAATAAAAGTAGGCATCCTAAGTTACTCTTTATTACATTAGCTACTTCCCACAGAAAGTCCCGTCCAAATCAATCCAACCGTTCAACAGAGATTAGCTCAGCCAAAAAGACAGAGCGTCAGACAGACAGACTAAAATTAAAAAAAAAATGTTTTTTTCTGTAATTTTACGGAGTTTACGTAATAATTCAACCATTTCGTTGGCTAGCTCAACCGCTTTTATTGAAAAACGTAGCAGCATTTAAATTCAAACTTTGGATGTCATCCTAATTGATTTGAATTAAATGAGGTGACGACTCAACATCTGACAAACGAATCAGCGATCTATACAAACGAATAAAGTTGGAGTGTCTGTCTTTTTTACCACATGCATATGAATGTATTTACATATACAAATATATCAAAATAACATTTTATTCTACTTTTGTCTGTCCTTCTGTCTGTTTGTGCCAGCTAATCTCTAAAACGGCTGGATAGATGTCGTTAGGTAGCTAGTGAATTAAGGGGTATCAGATTAAAAAAATTTACGAACAATGTGTAGAATTAATCAGTTTCATTCATATAAACCACTGTTTAAATCCCTTGGAATTCACTATCACCTTGCTTATGAATTTGGTCATATTATACATTTGTGAAACGAATGGTGAAATTTAGAAATTGATCATTTTAGAAACGCCATGCGCCTGGTCTAAAACTTTATTATTCTAAAAATAACTTACATTGTAAGTCTAATCGTGCATATAACAAAAATCACTGCCTTAAAAAAATTTCTTTATTTAGCTGGAGTTATGTATGAACACATTTTGTTCAACAGTGGTCCTAAGACCTTCAGTTATACATATAGCTTTAGTAATCACCAGTTCGTTTATACTATAGTAAACTTTACATAACATTTCACAACAACCCAAACAACTTTTTGGAGTTTACTCCTTAAGAAACGATTTGAGTTATAAGGCCCGGTACGGAAATTTTATGAGGAGTAAAATCAAGCGGAACACAAAAAGTTGAGGCGTTATGTAGAAAGAGACAAACATATATATCTGTAGAATTGAACGTGTAAAAGAATGAGATGGAATACATTACACAGCGTATCTCATTCTCGGGATCTCGCGCGATACTTCGTAGTCTCCGTGCAGGAGGAGTCGCTATCTATAAAAATACTGACTATTTGGATCACACTTCTAATGTCTGCGATGATACTAATTTAAGAAGAATTAACATAACTAAATCTGCTGTAGGAGACATATTGTGTGCTGTAAGATACATTTCGTAAGGAGTAAACTCCAATCGTGCGTCGTAGCTGACACACACACACTTTATTATTATTTTTTTTGGAAGCAGTGGTCTTGGTTGTATGGACGAACAGACATACAATATAAGTTATTTTTAGAAATATTAAGTTTTTGACTAGGTGCATGACGTTTTTCTCTATGTCTAAAGTGATACATTTCTAAATTTCACCATTTGTTTGACAAATATATAAACCTACTTATATGACAGTAACTGAACAATTCTACGTTTTGGTCATATAAAGTTTTTGAAATCTGACGAGTCTAAATATTGAATCAACCGAGTCACCCCTAATAGAATTGCCATATTGCAGGACTTACGAAATACATCCAAGTTCACATAATATTATACAAATCTCCTAATTTTATTACAGGGATAGTCAACAAGAAATTTCAAATAACAAAAGGCCATGCCAAATGGCAAGCCAGAAGTCAATTCGGCCCTAGGTACAACAAACTATATAGTAACAATATTTTACTCGAGGACTCGAGGTCCCGGGTCCGCTCCCTGGGTCGGGCAAACAATAAAAAATCGTATATTTTCAATTTTCTAACAAAAAAATAACATTGCTCGGAATTAGGTTTTGTTGGCGGTAGCTTTTAGCCATCAATTTGTATAATGTTTAAAAAAATCATTCGTGATAGCTATATAAAGTAGTTTAAGTTTAAATATGCTCATAAATAGCTTTCACTTAAAACAACGTCAGACCTTTGTTTAAAAGCTTAATCAACAAGATGGCTATATGGCTAACTAAATTTTAAACAGCTGACGGGATGTGCGATGACAAAATGGGCAAATAGCCATTTGGTCTAGTTTTTTTAATTATGAATTTTCTATGCGTGTATCAAAATGTTCTGATTTTCGTGAAGTTTGGACGAATTGAAATGGGATATGTTGGATTTGGAACAATGTACCTAACTAAATAACCTAACCTAACCTAATAGCAGTCCAACGACGGATTTAATTTGGAAATAAAACCCAAATTCATGGCGATTACTGGTATTGTGTAGCCGAAGAAGCCGAACATAACAGACAGGAGACAACAACCGTTGTTTATATAATATAGTAACATTATTACGAGTATGTTTTATGATGGTTAAAATGATAGCTACGAATAGGTTTCCTATTTAAAGCGTATTACAGAAATGACATCAAATTTTAATTAGCTTAGTTACACAATGTAGATGCGTTAAAAAATCAGTGTATCAGTTCAATTGTATTGTGACTACGTTGCATCGATTAAAAATTGGTTTTTATTATTTACATTTACTTTATTACTGCGTATAAGTATTCTTAACAAAGCAATAATCTAGTGTTTTGTTTATTTGCTTACCTTGACTTTTATTTCTTCTAGTAAACTTAGCTTATTTGAATTACAATAGAACTGAACTTAGACATTACAATGTCTAAAAATCGCTAACGAGTTACTCAACCCAAGCCCAGCCAGTTACCAGTACACAATTAGTAGGTAGTATATCTGACACCGTTTTTGGAAACAATAAATGTTAACAACATATGATCATAGGCAATTATTTAATTTACTTTTGGCAAATATAATACGCATACTAAACCAAAACCTACTAAGGTAAACACTATTTAACTAAGCACTGTTCAATTGTCCTTTCTGATTAACTATTTTTTTTATGTTTAGGCTTAGTTAAATCAACGTTTAAGGATTAATCAAATGATTATTAAGGCAATGATTAAGAAGTTATTTAACTAAGTTTTATGAATACGGCAGTAAATCTTTTGCACTTCTCGTTTAGGTTTTTGTATCTGCATAACATGCAGTTCTCTTACTAGCCTGTGATCTACATGCTATTCATTTCTGATACAAGTTTTGAACATTGTATTATAAAAACCGTTAGCGTAATATTAAAAGTGTTTATTGTTTATAGAAAATTGCTGGTGAATCATTGGAAAAAATTGCAAAGCATGAGAAAGTAGAACAGCTGTTATAAGTTCTTGTTAAAATTAATTTAGAATATTTTTAAGTCCATTAATGAATTTATATTTATAAATCGAAAACATTGCTTAGTTAACTTAGTTTTAGCCTTAATAATGCTGTGTAAGCGAAACCGGTAGACTATTTACAAAATAATAAATAGTGATAAGCAAAACAGTACAAGTGTCCTTTTGTTTCAAAATATGAATATTTGGAAGTTTCACCAAGTGCCGACGATGGAAAATATCAAATATTTTTAAGTTTTCTTTACTAAACGTTTATTAAAATAATCTAAACCTACAGCCTACCATGGCTGAAGCACCCACGTTGAATCGTCAATGTTAAAGTATTTGCATTGTTTACAAGCAAGATACGTTGTAATCCGAGGAGTCGACTCGTCGAAGGTGAGCTTTAAGGCAGTTTGATTAGTTGAGAACTTCTCCCCTCGAGAATGTTACGGAAGGGAGATACAGATGGGTTTGCCCAAAGTATTTTGATGAAAATCAATACTACGATCCCTTTTGGATGCTATTAAGTTTAAAATATTCCGGGATTCTACATCCTTTTTGTGGTATTGTGTATTTATTGTATATGCCTGTATCAGAAAAATACACGATATCCATGGTTTATATACCACCATAAGCTCTAATCTAGAATGCGATAGCGAAGCACCGTGGGTGGCATCAATCTAAGCAAGACTTCCCAGTTGTCTTCTACCTTATTAAGGTTGATTAGGTTAATCAATTTATCATCATAATCATCATCATCATCAGCCGGAGGACGTCCACTGTTGGACATAGGCCTCCCCCAAAGAGCGCCACAAGTCACGGTCACCAGCCGCTTGTATCAATTCATTCGAAGCAAATAAATTATAGTAACTTACTACAGGTGTTTCTCAAAGGAAACACCGCTGTAAAAGCGTCGTACTTCAATAAACCCGGTAAAGTTTGGATTAAAAGATGGAAGGTAAGATAAAATAACAACAAAAAAAACAGGTTACGCTCCAGGAGTGCCGGCAGAAGTGAAAACTTGAATATTAACGTTGGGCAATTTCGATATTTTGGAATGGTTAGGGAATAATTTTACATGAATTGCTTTAATTATCAGTATGAAAGTACCCACTATCATTTATGTGGTAGAATATAATACAATATTCATTAATTGCGTTATCGTACACAAACATGACAACACGAACATTTGAGCAAGCACTCTGCGCTGTCTTACGAATTTTCAATCAGGTGACGTGTCCTGACGCGAATTTAGAAGTTTTTAATCATCCAAAAAAGTGCGCAACGCTGCTTAATAAGTATTTAAATTTTTAAACACAGAAAGATTAAAACATGAAATAACACAGGGGTTGACAGCTTTTTATTGTTCATATATTCTTATTTATTGTTCATATATTCTTAGTTATTTTTATTGTTCGTGACCGCCTCGTTGGTCGAGTGGCTAGCGTACTCGCCTAACTGCATCGACGAATCGCGAGGCTCGGGTTCGATTCCCGACGGGGGCAGGCATTTGTGTGACGAACATTTAGATGTCTGCATTTCCGGGTCTGGGTGTTTATTAAATGTATTCTGGTATCTATTTAAGTATTTCTATGTAATAGTATCGTTGACTAACACCCATAACACAAGCATATAATTTGCTTACTTTGGGGTTAGATTCAATTTGTGTGACTAGTCCAGGGATATTTATTTATTTATTTATTTATATTCAACCCACATGGTACATTGTTACATAACTATTCAACCGGCGAACTTCATTCACTTGATTCTCAAAAGTAAAGAGTACTCCATAGCTTTACTCGAAACAAAAAGTACTACAGCAATATTTTGTTTTATTGATTCAGGAGATTAGGCGTCAATCACGGCCATGTTACAGACGGACACATAAACTCCGCAATGTATAGAATCCACTATTTTACAAAAATACATGCTTAGATCCAACCAAAATTTATTTAATTTGTGATTTTCCGCAACAAAGATGTATACAAAATACATAGTACAGCGCGAGAAATATACAAAATTCGACTGCACTGCACGGAATTTCTGCTAAACGTATTGTATGTGAATTTTTGGTGCTATAAAACAGTTTAGTAATTTGTATTTGTGTGTGTGTGTTTTGTGGAGCAGGATGTATCAGAACTTACGAGCTTTGTTTCTGGTACTGTCGCGTTTTAATACGTTTCTATTTTTAAGGCGGAAATTGGTAAAAATAAAAAATGAATAGAAGTATTTTTTAAATTTTAATTTAAATTAAAAAATGAATAAAAACATATTTCTCATACAAAGCTTTCACCCTTGTTAGGTAAGGGTAAAAACTTTTTTGAAGTCAAAAATAAAAATGTAATTGTTTCGTATTTCCAATATCAGTTTATTAGCATCCCGTCCCGGCTTCGCACGGGTGGACAAATTTCTACTTTTTCATAGAAATAACGAAGTCTATATGCATCAGGGATAATGTCTGACTCTAATAGTAGAACATGATTTTCAAATAAGTCCAGCAGTTTCAGAGCCTATTAAATACAAACAAACACAAAAATTGTTTATAGTGTAGATGTTAAACCGACAGTAGCTCCACCTACCGGGTCCACTTGTATTTTTATATCATACAGGAAATCATAGAAATACAAATATAAAATTTCAACTTAATCGATTTAGCCGTTTAGAAATTATGAGAAATTAATATTTTGAGTGGTTACACTTTTCTGCAAAAAAATCGTTTAGACTGCAATACATTTACTCTAACAGATACTTAAGGACTTACAACCCTAAAACACAACATTTTAGTTTTTATTGTTGAATTTAAACAACCGTCCACTGAACAATAGTCACAACCTAAAAATTGTAATATAACACTCGCAAAATAATTTTTGCCCGTCAGGTTCCTTATTTTTAGATTTATTATTATTATGTTAATTATTTTGTAACATGTCATTGTTTTTATTATTCTTACATTATTATAGTTATTATGTTTAGGTTATTTACTTAGATATGTCGGCGCAACCACATTAGTTCCTCTGAAAAACTAGAATAATTAAGTTAAATAATTTGATGATGTCCAGAAAATAAGTTTATAAACCATCAGTTGATTACTTTGAGTCGATTGCGATGTGAAATTAAGGTTATCATTGTTATTTCGATACTTAGCCTAACGACTTGTAAACACCTGTGCCTGCACGTGCGCCGAGCCTTATAAAAACGGCTGCACTGTAAGCGATAAGGCATTCACGATTCACAAGCCAATGGCAGCACGTCGTTATGCTGCCCGTTAAATAAACGGAGTGTAAAAGTGCTTGTGAAGTTTTTTTTTTGAGAACACCCAAAATGAGTCACCATCATGGAAACTACAACAGTGGCGTCAGCAATGATGACGTCACACTTTTTAATAAACACTACGAACGTTCCTAATTCGTCAGATATATTTATTGTACGTCAGGTCTTCCACTGTTTCATCACAGATTCTGATATTAGAATTGGCTCGAAGAAATCTGTACAACTAGAGATAATAGACATATTTCTTGTTGTACATATTTTTTGAATTCCCATTATCAGTATCCATGTTTCTGTGTCAAAAATTTAATGAATAAGTAATTGATAAAAAGTTCGTTGCTTCAATTTTGTGCAAAATTTCATAAATATTTATCTCAGGAAGATGGCGTGTTGATGCTGACGCATTGATTTTATTAGGCGTCTCCGAAACTGTTGTGCTTACAAGAAAAGAGAAATCAATGTGGAGGAAGAAGAACAGTGATAATTGTGAAAGTGAATCGTGTCATTTGGTACCCGACATTCTCTGCCTTCCATGCAAGAAACTTAGTGTGTAGATATATATATGACATGGAATGTAATTTAGAATTCGGAATAGGTAATCGAAATGTTTTAAAGTCAAAATTGTGTGTCTATCGAAAAGTGTTCGTTGAATAACCATTTTGATATTAGTCGTTGGGATGGTTCCAATTCTTTATACTACTGTTTTAAATTTTGTAAGGAAAATAACTAACTAGAAGCACTTTTAATGCAGAAAATAAACTTGAATAAAAGCAATGTAATTATGAAATCAATTCATAATTAACAAAATAATCGCGTACGTGCAAAAACAAACTGATGAAGTCAGCAAATAGCAATGTAAAGAGCAAAAACTAAACTCTTTAAAAAACAAGTGTCTTTCCAATTTGTGCTAACAAGTAATTCAATAGCAATTTTCTCATCGTAACGCTACTTCTACCTTGACACCGCGTTTACAAATTTTCAACGACTTGCGATCGACGCTAACGTCGAGTTCAGTATACATTACGCATTTCCAAGCATTTTCCATTCCAATTATTCTAAACTGAAGAGCACCATGAGGCTAATTTCCATCGACACCGACCCTCGTCACATCTCGGAGTAAAGCCTAACCGAACAAATGTGAACTAATCGCTCTATTAAGCCATGGTAATTTAATTATCCTGAGAATCCAAGAACGCAGTTATATCAGTATTAAAATGTAAATGTACTTAATTAAGGTAATTGTCGAAACTTTGTTGGTTGAGTTGGACAGGTGACCAGCGTATACGCTTAACTACATCGATAAACAACGAGGCTCGCGTTCGATTCCCAACGGGGGCAGGCATTTGTGTGATGAACATTTAGGTGTCTGCATTTCTGGGTTCGGGATGTTTATTAAATTTATTCTGGTATCTATTTAAGTATTTTTATGTATTACAATCGTTGACTAACACCCATAACACAATGATATAATTTGCTTACTTGTGGGTTAGATTCAATTTGTGTTACTTGCCTAGGGATATTTATGTATTTATTTATTATTAATACATATACACGATACATGATGATGGAACATGATACACCTGAAACTGGTAAGTGTCTGCTGAGGATACGTCTTATACTTGTTACTTAAGTAAAAAATATAAAATTCAGTTTTTATGGTACGGTATGAGCACTGTTACAAATAATGAAATAAGATCAAACATTTTCGTTTGAACGTTGTTACTAATTAAAACAACATTAGAGGTAAAGAGAAAAAGATATCCAATTACTTTATTAAGTTGTTTGTATAATACCAAAAATTATGAGATATGAAGTGATAAGGAATAAATACATTTATAGTTTTTGATATAAGAATGCATCGATACATTTGATGCTTCTATACATAGTATAAAGCAAAGTCGCTTTCCGCGTCTGTCTGTTTGTATGTATGCTTATATCTTTAAAACTACGCAACGGATTTTGTTGCGGTTTTTTTAAATAGGTAGAGTGATTCAAGAGGAAGGTTTATATGTATAATAAAATGCTTCCTATATTAGCGAACCACTGATAACTTCAAGATTTCTAATGCGAAGTCGTAAATAAACATATTTTTTGCGCTTGCATTGCAAACGCTGGTTGAACTCTACGAGATAGATCAAAATAATGTACTACGTATTATTTACCTTAAAAAGGTTTACAAAAAAGTTCGCAGTGGTATATGTTTATCTCTTAGGGATAACTTACAATAACCAATTTTTTTCTTTTACTTTTTACGAAAAATAATGGCTTATTTGCGAAGCAATTTAAAGCAATACAGCATTAATCCTTATGTAATTAAGTATCTTAAATAAATTTTACATTTACATTTGGAACAGTGAAAATTTGTATTTAAACACTTTATGATAAACGAAAGAATATAGGCTTCTTTTATCACTAAAAATTAGGGAAAATGGGTAAAAAGAGGTAAAAAATGTTCGTTTGGAAAATGGTTTTTTTTGTAAGGGTATATTTCAGAGATGGTCCCATGGTAACTAGGTGAGGATCTGATGATGAAATCCTGGGGAAGTCGAGGGAAACTCTAAAAAAATGTTGGCAAGAATAGTGTTTTTGTGGATTATGATCACTTGCTAGCATTCGACAATGGTCACTCCATACTCAGACTCAACAGACTTGCGGAACAGGCTGACCGTTAAGTGTCTTTGAGGGATTTGGAGATATTTACACAGACGCAAGGGAGAAGATCGGCTAGCGCTCAGCGTCAAGCTCAAAGTAGAATCATTTTCAAAAGATTTAATAGAAACGTTTTTGTTAATGCAGAGTTCTATTATGACCATACGTTACAGTATAAAAATCCTCCTTTTATATTAAGTGGAAAAATTATTAAAAAATGTCAGCATTGTGATCCCTTAAAATTCAAAGATGAAACGCAGGGTTGTGTTAATGTTAAGATATTACTACTTTTGCTTGGTGAACCAGCTGAGCCGCTAATTTCTCTTTTATTGTGTAATTCTGATGAATCTCGAAAATTTTTAGCAATATGCGCAAATGCAATGATTATTTTCAAATGACGTCGTTTGGAGGAGGTAGATACATCGTTATGCCAAGATGTTCTTCCACATTTTTCTGTGCAAGGTCAAATTTATCACCGAATCGGTTTGTAGTAATATTAAAAAGCTGAAGAGTTTAATTTTGTTGCTACAATTTCTAAATGTGAGTTTCTGAAGATATCCCCGGATGGTTAGTTCTGCCTAACTACACAACCAGAGCACTCACGACTAGCCGAAGACATTAAGTCCCACAATGTGGTAGTTGATAGTAGCCGGGCACTTATCCAATACCGGGCAAGTGGCAACGTACTTTTAGTAGAAAATTGAAACTTCACATTTTTTATTTGTTTTTTTTGTTGCCCGGACCGGAAATAGAACCCAAGATCTCAAGAAGTAATTCCGAAGACGGACGGTAAGACCTCAGAGACGATATGTATATTTCTAAAATTTCGAAAAAAAAATCTGTTAGTGGTTTCCATAACACATTTAATTTCATTTCACAGGATTAACTAATTTAATTTCACAGGATTTGCTGAAGTGCAGATAAAACTGTAAACACAATAACGTATTCCTACGATTTATCTGAGGTGAAATTAGAAAAGAGAAAGTGTATGTTCAGTTTTGACGGTAAAATTGCTGAATTTATTTTAATATTTACAAAAAAAATAGATGGAACTTTGGATAGCGGTATAGGCTACATTTCATTTTAAAATTTTAACGAGCAGTGTTGGAGAGCTAAATATCAAATTAGTAGACTACGCGGGCGAAGCCGCGGGTAACAGCTAGTATAATAATAAGAAGAAGTTATTAAATCACCCCAATCACGTATTCCTTACCTGCAAGAATCAATTTGTATCCAAATTATTCTCGTCAGAATTAGTGCTTTATAAATATTGAATATCTACCATAGCAAGCTGTTAAACCGAATAATTATTCGATATTTCCGTATTTGTTATTCCATTATATTAACATTGTTTTACTAATCAACACTAGAGAATTTAATTAACACATAAATAACACATTTGCAGATGATATTCCACACCATCAGCCATATTCAATTAAGTGTTGGCATGTAAACAGACGGGATGCACTCCGGGAGTGCCGGCTGAAGTGATAACTTGAATATTAACGTTGTGCATTTTTGATATTTTGGAATGGTTAGGGAATAATTTTGCACGAATTGATTTAATTATCAGTATGAAAGTACCTCCTATCATTTATGTGGTAGAATACAATGTTCATTTATTGCGCTATTGTACACAAACACGACAACACGAACGTTCCCGTAAGCGCTCTGCGCCGTCTTACGAATTTTAGATCAGGTTACGTGTCCTGACACGAATTTAGAAGTTTGTATCCATTCTAAAAAAAGTGCGCAACGCCACTAAAGAAGTTTTCACTTCAAAAAACGTTAGTGATGTCATGAGTCAAATAGTAAAATGCTAGGACTAAAGTCAAATAGCGAAGTGCCACAGATTTAACCGAATCAAATCTGGGCACACCAGTGCCCCCGTCAAGACAAGCAAAGCGAAGCGTGACGTCCTAATTAACCTTACATCGAAACGCTTCGTCGATATTTTGTACCCTTATAACTTTAGTTTCAATTTTAAACAAAAAAATTAGGGTATGATGATAAAATTTTAATGAAAGCTTTTATACCTGAGAGGTTGTTGATGTATAAAAAACAACGACTTCGGTACTGACTCATTAATGATTATTGAAATTCATAGGGTACCTAAAGTCCCTTCCCTTCCCATCTTAAAATCTGAAATTTGGTATAAAATCACCACCATCTTTGTTTTAGTTAAGGTTCCTAGATGAAAAAAAAATATAGCTTCTTACCTTTGCTTACACTTTACCTTTATCGACATAAGTAATTGTTTGAAAAGATAAAATAAAGCAAAATTTACAAAATTTCAATTACGAAGGTAGATTGATTTAGATAATGAAAATAAAAAAAAAGTAGCCAAATTTTTCTAAACTTGAATGAACTTTTATTTAATTTCACTTTTTACTTCTACAAAAGATATTTATAACAAAAATACAGAAAAAAAGTAGAGAACGTATGGTTTTTAAAACTACCTGCATTTTAATATCTGATTTTATAAAAGTTTACATAAGCGGATGTCACACGCGCTCGCAGTGGTCTGCGTTGGTTCAAAACATCATGTTGTCCGTGAGCGATGTCTAAGTACGCGTTGTTCGAGTGCTTTTTGTACTATTTAAATTATGTACTATTTAAGTACTATTTAAATTATGCGCTTGGCCTATATTCGTCAAGCTTAGGAAATTGGAATGAATTTTAAAGATATCATCTTTAAAGAGTGGTTATTACGTAATTAATAATTTCGCTTAAATTTAGATTAGATCAGCCAATTCAAAAATAAAAGATAAAGTGTAAAAAGAGTAAAAAGTGTTAAGCCTAAGCGCATGGTTTAAATGGT
>NJDD01001484.1:28879-48377 GCA_002245505.1 Calephelis nemesis | reverse complement strand
GTGGCAAGCCTATCGACAACCGGGCACAAGCAGCGTTAGTTTGTTTGTTACTAATACCGTATACGGGATGACATTTTAGATACCAGCCAAATTTTTAAAAATGATTTGAAACCGAAATTATAAAAAAAAACAAGATGTATAGTTATAACGTAAACAAAACATAAAACTGGTTCCCACCAACAGCAATTGCATTTGCAGGCTTCTGACGTCATTACCAGGTAAAACATAGCGTGTCAACAAGTGAAGCACTTTTGAGGACTTTTAAATGAATAGTTATAAAAGTAAATTTCACAACTTTTCAATGACATTTAAAATGTATTACAGTTTAAGCTTTACTCCTTTATATTAAAATTTGGCTGGTCTTTCAAACTAACCCTGTATAAGACTAGGTGTTAGAAAATCTTTAATTACTTCGCCTAGGTCAACTACGCTAGGTACAGCGACTACTTTAAAATGGTCCTCTTTTGTTTCCTCTAAAATATCAAAAAATATTTGTCTCAAATGTATAGTAAATTCTAAGCTAAAGTGTCATCTGCATGGTTTATTTCTTCTGTATGTTGTGTTTAGAATTTACGACTGTAAAATGAGAATATATTATTATGTTGTGTTTAAATGTAGTTGGGGCCAGTGTAGACTGGGGCGGAGCTTCTAACGCGAGCTACACACGAGTTTCTCGGAAGAAATAAGTTGTTTTCATTGTTTGTATCATTTTGGCCGGATTTTTAATATTTATTCGTTTCATTTTTAAATAAACAAAAAACAAACGAACAAATGGATTTATGCTATAAAAGTTTTTGGTAAAGGAAACTTCATACTCATACTTCCGAAAAGGTTTACCACGTCTAGCCGAAGATACTAAGTCTCACAGTATGATAGGTGGGAAACCTATCGCCATATGTCCGTTTCCGGGGGACATATTTTTTTTTAATTAATTGAAAGAAAACATTATCTTTTTATTGCACGACCCGGGGATTCTGTCTATTCAAAGTAATTTATATTGTATCACCTAGTGAACCAGGATTCAATTACAAGAGGAGATATTTCAGACATTACGTGCAATACTTTATAATTCAATAATATAAAGTCCGATTTCATTTATATGCTGTACGATTTGATATACCTCACATGTTGTCCTGTAAATTACAGTTCTAAAATTACAGACATGACAACCCTCGGTTTGAATGGTCCATCGGACTTTTGTAACTTGTACTTGATGGGTAATGAATTAATTAATTATTCATCATACTAAGACAAAATTTTCTATTTCACGTGTCCAATACTCCGTGACGAAAATAAAATATTTTTATCCTTCGTATAATCATTTATGAGGATGATGATGGTGACCAAAGTATAGTAGACCGCCCCGGCTTCGCACGGGTATAAAATATACATATAAACCTTCCTTTTCAATTTATTTTTCCTCTTAAATCTATTTTAATTTATCTATTGATAAAACCCATAAAAATCCGTTGCGTAGTTTTAAAGATTTAAGCGTACAAAGGGATATACGGACAGGGGAAGCGACTTTATTTTATACTGTATAGTGATATTTGTCAGAGATCATCTAATTGTAAATATCATTTTATTCCAAGATTGATACCACTGATACTGAACGTATCACCATTGTACAATATGATGTTTCTTTTGAGAAGGTTCCGTTACCTCTATGTTACATGACTGGAAATATTGCTATTTTACTAGAGAAATAACTAGGTCTTACTAGGAATTGGATTGAAGTAAAATGATGGTCGCAGTACTTTGCCACCTAGTCCTTCTGAGTATACTGTTTAAACAAACGAACAATCTAAATTACTATTTGGTTCTTCCCGTAAAGACCGCCTCGTTGGTCGAGTGGCTGGCGTACATGCCTAACTACACCGACCAACTGCGAGGCAGGCATTTGTGCGATGAACATTTATATCTCTGCATTTCCGAGTATGGGTGTTTATTAAATTTATTATGGTATCTATTTAAGTATTTCTATGTATTAGTATCGTTGACTAACACCCATAATACAAGCATATAATTTGCTTACTTTGGACTATATTTAATTTGTGTAACTTGTCCTGGGATATTTATTTAATTTTTAAAGAGTTTTAAGGCGATAAAATCGTGACCGTTTTATTTCGAATCTACATGGCTTCTACAAATCTGCGGGAAACGGCTAGTAATGGATGAAGCTACCTTTTTAGACCGTGCATACATTTGATTTTTATCATCGTAGAAACATTACATTTGTAATACGTAAAAAGTTTGTGGCGGCTCCGTGACAGATATGTCCCGCGGGCCCTGAGTTATGCCTCTTTGTGTATCCGGCGGGTTGGTGACGGAGAAAAACCTTTTGTAATTTCATTCATATTTGTTGCTAACGTTTTACCATTTGTTTTCAAATTGAATCCAAATAGGAGATTGCTAATTACATCATTTGCAGCAGAAGCTCAGTTGTTCCTTTTTTCAAAATTAGTTGTAACTCGCTATCCTGGCGAACTTGGTTCTACCCGTTCAAGTTTGTATAGGGAAAAATTAAAACGTGGTTTCGGTCTTGGGAAAAATTAAGATAAGAATTCGGGAAAAACTGGGATACTATTCCTAGTACCCCAGTTTTTCCCGAATTCTTATCTTTCAAACCTTTCCTAGAGAAAAATTTGAAACCAAAATTAGCTAATTCAGTTCAGACGTTCTAGAGGTTTTTAGCGAGACTAATGAATAGCAATTGATTTTTGTACATATTGATTAGCCGCAGAGCAAACTTCGTATCACTGGACACTGAGTCACTACAAAATATTTGATGTTCTGATAATAGCGCAGTCTGCCGTATCCAATGTAAGACATTCCAAAATTTCACACATTTCACAAGACATTCGACTTTATTTAACAAAAAAATAATTAAAAAAACATTTTCCAATGGACCAAATTGAAGATTCACAATTTGGTCCTATGGAAAATGTTTTTTTTCACCTTTCTCGAATACCCTTCAACACACACAATTGTTTTATCAAAATCGCTCCAGTCGTCTAGGAGGAGTTCAGTGTCATACACACGCACATAAGAAATATATAACACTAAATTCTAATAATGCATTATTGTAAGAGTTCCATTTCTTCGAACTAGTTACTACTGTACCAAAATTTGATCCAAGTGTTTTAAGCTCTTTATAGGCTGGCTTCGCATTTGTTACTAACTCATATAGTTGCAGGTGCCTATGGATAGGGTGCTTACATAAAGAAATAGGTTAACGATAAAGACGAATCTGTACGGGTCGGTACCGATCGGCGCAGGAATAATATTTCAATATAATACGTAATCTATTTACTCACTCAAAAAGAAACAAGTTGTAACTTGTCGGTGCCGACTACCTGGACCGAGCCATATGCCAGACAGTTTCACCTGTTTCTATATGCGAGTCACCACTGTACCGAACGGTACCGACCCGTACAGATTTTTCTGAACCGGAAACCTCTTTCTTTATGTAAGCACCCATACAGCCAGCATGTTCAATTAAGTAGCATTATCTCTGATTTGCATGTTTTTTCTTTAAAAAAACTTAATTTTACAAAGATAAAGTCGCGGCCGTAGGCAGTCGTACTTTTTAACTCCATGTTATTTATTTCGAGCAACTCACAAAACTTTGGCGATTACACGCACATTTAGTTATAAAATCATGTGTGTAACTCAAAGTAAATAGCAAATTAATGGCAACGTTTGCGTTTACAATAATGCCTCGCTATTATTCCTGTTATAATGAAAATGTTGATGTCATAATAAATCGTGAGTCTACCGGTAATTGACTTACATTATCGAGCAACAGCTTAAAATATTAGGGCACAGCTTAAAATATTAGAAAAGTGCAAGCCTAAAAGCGTTTGTTGCAGAAGACAATCATAAAATACGATCGCACGGAAAACATGCCAGACTGCATGCATTTTTTCTGTTAACATATATGATATGTTACTTTGAATTGGTTTATTATAGAAGCAAGTTTGTATTAGATATATTTAAAAAGAATCAAGTACTTGCCTGGATCTCCTAAAACATCAGTATAATTTTTCACCAGCAAAAGTTACTTTGTTAAGGATTCGTAGCCAAAAGACCGAAAGATTCCCCATGTGTGTCTGTCTATCTGCCTTCCTGTCCGTATGACACAGCTGCGTTTTGCCGAAAATATAGGAACTTGGTATAACATTGAAATTTAGTAAGTAGATATATTCTGTGAACCGCATTAAAATTTTTACCCAAAATTAGAAAAATATCACTAAATTTAGCATAGCATTTATTTTGATTATAATGTTGACTGTGAATTGTTGCTCGCGCAAAAAAGTTTAAGCGACTTTCTGGTACTTTGTACTAGTAAATTCTCAATTTTTTATGTTGCTTCATACATTGCAGTCCAAAAAGGGCTAAAAACGCGTTTATTTTAGGTGACAAAAAAGTGCTCCGATCGTGACCAAACCCAGCTCAAACGTCGCCGAAAAATTCGTTCATTCTAAATATTCCGTAACAGTTGTAGCGCCAAAAACTTCGCATAGCTATTACTGCGTCTATTAATGTTAATAAAAAAATACGTAAATATGGGCAAAAGAACATTTATTTCTTCGAAAAATTGACAAATTCAATAACTGTAATACAATACATAATAATGAAATTCAATGATTTTGGAACTATTTGACTTAAAACTTACATTAAAGTAAGAATTTCCGATTAACTAACAACGAAAAACATTATTTCAAAATTTTTTTTATTTAAGATATCATTGTTCCGAGGCGGTCCCGTTACGACCGTGTGGTCTTCCAATAGTGTCGAATGGAAATCGAGGAAAATACTCAATTTTTGATTTAAACAGACGAGACTAAATTGTAATCGAAGTCGGTTTTTGCAATCGAGTTGTAAATTTCCTCTCCTTCAATCTGTTGAAATGTTCAATGCATCCGATGTGCTTGTTGTGCGCAAGTTATTAATTACTTACTGTTGTTTTATAATATTTTGGGAGTAAGTATTGTTCTGTTGCAGGGTTGTTTTACTGTGTAGATCAGTGGTGCCCAAAAGTCGATCATGAGAAATTCCATGGTCCATCGTAGAGGTTAAGCCAGAACTAGGGGGCGCGGGAACAACGCGAACATTGTTTTTTCTCGAAATCGTTGTTTTGCTTTCGTAATTTTTACGATAGTTTAGTATTCTAGGGTTAAAGAAAATTGGAAATATCCATGTTTTTTTTTCAACCCGGGATATGAACCCGGGGCCTCATGCAGTCAAGTCCAACAACTGAACTGATAGACCAAGTTGGCAAAATCTTGTGAAATCAATAAATAACAACTGTAACGCATGCATTATTACATAACACATATCCTGCCTTATTATAGGATTGGGTTATTTTTATTTGTTGTGTATAATCAATTGGCCGCATAACAATAGAAATAATATAAAAAAAATCACTGACCCGACTTAAAAAAAATTAGAGATATTGCAATTTGAAAATCATATTTTTAAACTTAACATAAACTCTCTATAACGTACTGTTCGATGACTGTTCTATGATATATGAAATAACAGAAGTTTCTTAGATAGCTATATCATTCTTATCTAAGGCTATATCGAAGATGCTATTACGGAAGTGGTTTCTTAAAAAAACTAGAAATTGATTTTAATATTCATTGGTCAAATTATTTCTTAATAATTCAATACTTTTAAATTCGATTCACTCGCCTAACTTCAAATGATCATGAAACAGATGAAATTTGATAGGATTAAAAATACTTGCTGAACTGCACTTTATGCACTGGGCATGTTATTTTTAATAAATAAAGTATCAGTCATCTACCATATTACATTCTATCGAATTGCAATTTTACTAATTAATTGTCTAAGTTTATATAGTATAATTTATCTTCTTCTTTTAATTTATTTTAAGAATGGTTGTGCTCGATAAGGTAGTTTTGCCGACAGTACCTCCCGATCTATAAGGATTTGCCATTTTGACAGATTCAAATGGACTGTTTTCCACATTTGTGGTGTATTTAATTATATGCTAACTTTAAACCAAACACCCGCAACAAACAGCCTTTGTCAGTTCCAATGATCAAACTGCTTTAAGGATACTAGTAACCAACGCCAGTTTCACACGGATAGACAAATTTTTTGTTCCTCAAAGAAATAACTGAACCTATGTTCATCAGCGCTAATGCCTGCTTCTAACGGAAAATCATGTTTTCAAATCAGTCCAACGGTTTCGGAGCCTACTAAATACAAACAAACTGTCAAATATTCCCCTTTATTGGTAGTTTTGGAGCCTACTAAATACAAACAAACTATCAAACATTTCCTCTTTATTAGTAGTTTCGGAGCCTACTTACTACAAACAAACTATCAAATCTTTCCCCTTTATTGGTAGTTTTGGAGCCTACTAAATACAAACAAACTATCAAATATTTCCTCTTTATTAGTGATTTCGGAGCCTACTTACTACAAACAAACTATCAAATCTTTCCCCTTTATTGGTAGTTTTGGAGCCTACTTAATGCAAACAAACTATCAAATATTTCCTCTTTATTAGTAGTTTCGGAGCCTACTTACTACAAACAAACTATCAAATCTTTCCCCTTATTGGTAGTTTCGGAGCCTACTTACTACAAACAAACTATCAAATCTTTCCCCTTTATTGGTAGTTTCGGAGCCTACTAAATACAAACAAACTATCAAGTCTCCTCTTTATTATTAATTAGCGGCGGCCCGCCCCGGCTTCGCATGTTTATGAAATATAGGTACATTTATACCTTCCTTTTTAATCACTATATATATTAAAAAATACCGCATTAAAATCCGTTGCGTAGTTATAAAGATTTAAGCATACAAAGGGACACAAATTCATGAATAAAATAAACAGCTGCCGGTTTCAAAGAAACACCGATAAACAGAGCGGTACTCAATCAAATAAAATAAACTAAGTCAGCACATTAAACAAAAAAAAATAGTACGTACGAAAATAAGTACATACATTTTAACTGTGTGTTCGAAATTTATTCTGATTTAAATTAATGTACTTGATCAGATTATTACCAACAATTAAAGACTAAGTGGATACTAAGTGCTCGTTAAGGGTTAAAATCCGGAACGAGATAATCCGGCAGAAGACCAAGGTCACTCACGTAGTTCAAATGTGTATTAAATTATTTCAATGGCTTTTAAGCTTAAAATACGACGATGTAGAAGAGTTAATGAAATTTTAAACTACCCTTAATTTAATTCTATTTATATCTATATACGAGTTTTTTAGACACACACACAAAAACACATCACAACACAACACACAACACCACACCCACACGTACACACATATACACACTCACACACGCAACTTTCAAGATTACTTATTAATTTTAATTTTAAAATATTAGTTAATTTTACCTATCCTTATTGGAATAACTTCCGTTTAGTTTCCGGAGGTGGCGTTAATAACTGCGACACAGTCTCTGACTAATGCAGTTATTATCGTTACATGTTGTAACTGTACAATTCTATAATTGTTTCAAATAAATATTTTCAATTTTAAAAAATTCAAACTGATTTCACAGTGGGCTGGCCACGTCTATCAAACAATCGATGGTCGGTAGAATAAGTTGGTTCTCGAATGGAGGCCACAGCTCGATAAACTTAATATGGGCTCCCTCCGGCCAGATGACAATGATGATAATGAATGGGTAGCAAAAATGAAAGATCCAGTCTTGTCACTTGCGGCGTACCCTGGGGATGGCCTATGTCCAATGGTGGACTTGCTATTTGCCTTTCAATATCATAAAAAACAATCAATAAATTATACTTCCTAAAAATGTGGTCGCGTGATGTAGATGTAAAGCTTTTTTGTTTGCACATAAACCGCATTACAGTTTGTGTTTGTTCGCTGTACAGAAATCAATCAATTTAATCGACAAACAAAGCTCAGAAAACTTCTTCTAGAAGTGGTAAAAACAAAAATCAAATTTTTTTTCGATTGAATTGCCAAAAATTATGATTTAATAATAATTTATATACACAGTACGCCAACGGCTGAATTTGCTAATGCGTGGACACCCACTGCTTATATAACTAACATTTTGCTGTAATTTAATTACAATACTTGTGCGCATTATGTTTACAGTGTTAAGGCCTGTCGATTTACCTGTGTTATTGCGTATATAATTGTTATAATTTATTAACTATGTATTTATAATATTATTAATTAATAGCATAATAAATTAATCATATAATTTATTTCCTTCATTATTATTTATTTTGTTGTTATTATATTATTCATAATTATGAATCTATTATGAACTTAATTTTTGGTTTTTTGGTATCTAAAAATAAAAAAAAAATACTTTTAACTAGATTACTTAGATTTGCTTACAACTGTAAATCTTATGGATGAAAATGCTGTGTCACAGTGACAGTAATAAAGCAGTGAGACTGTTTTTCGTGTAAATTTTTTGACAATTTGGTATTTGTGAGAAAAGGTCGTAAAATATTTTTTATACCGCTATATTTTTTAACTATAATATTGTTATGACATAACAACGTTTGCTGTGTCAGCTAGTATTAATATATTAATACAGCAAGATTTTTTTATCACCATCCAAATTTTTTCTAGGCATAAAGTATCTATAAATAAGTCCATTTATGAAAAAAAATAGGTATCTAGCAGTTAGCTATCTAGCATGTCAGAGCACTCAGCGCGTAGGTACGGTACTTTGTAGACGACTTTGCGATGTCATATCTTAATATTTTAGTATTGAGGGATACTAAAAGAAAAAACACGTATTTAATTATTTTCACTTAAGATCAACATATTAAAATTTGGATTGTGATTAAAAAATCAGGGTGTATGTGATGCCAAAACTTTGGACCCCTTTTTACGGAAATTGCGCGGACGCAGGAGCATAAAATTTGGCGCACTCATAGTTTATGTGTGGGAGAAGTGAAGAACGCTAATATTTTTCAATAGTATTGCTTATATAGTACATGAAATCAATAAATAAAACATTACCCACACTACCATGCATTTGACACACACGAACAAATATATTGATGATAACGATAAACGATCACAGATGGCGCACTAAAAAGTTTGGAAACAAAGTAGTTGGTCTTGAGAAATGAAGATGGCGTTCTTATCAGAAAGATACTAAAATTAATTATAGTCAAATTTCGACCATTGGGCAGCCACTAGTTCCATTAAAATTGATACTGTGATATTTAGTCTTTAAAGCAAGATGTGTATGAAGTCTGTTTCAGTTAGTCAAGAATATAATCAAAGCAATTAGAAATCAAAACCACCTTTGACATTTTGAAATATTACAAAGGCTTTATTAGTGGTATGTAAGAAACTTTTAAAAATAGTGTGATATTAAAAGTCCAACTCAATTTACTGCAGACGCCCAGGCTGGGTCAGGCTCCCGGTGTATAATTTAGTACTAATGGAAATGAACTACATTAATTAAGTTTGAGAGCAATTTTTCCATTATTTTAATTGCTTTTCAGAAAGAGTCATTACATTTATTAAATTAGACTTTACCGTCGTTTCAATTAAAATGAATAGCTGTTCAGTATTGGCCGTGCTTTTATTACTGCATCACAACTTAAATACTGATAAAAAGAAGTTTGTGTTTCTAAGTCTAAGTCTTAGAATTCTTATTGTTGATTGCCGTAAAGTATTTATTAAAAGTAACAATAGAAAGTAAACAAAGATTCAGTAAAGTACTGGCAAACATTGATAATGGTCGATTAATATTTATTTAGCTTTAATGTCGTGATAAATAAAATTCTAAAATTTAATCCGAACTTGGCTAAAATATAGATCTCAATTTTTTGTCGTTGTTATCGTTGTTTTGCCTAAAATTTAAATTTGGAAATAATAAAACTTTTATAATTTTGAGGGAATATAATTTAATTCGAATTGTCTATACTAATATTATAAAGAGGAGACGTTTGATTTTTCGTTTGTTTGTTTGAAACGAATATAAAACTACTGGACCGATTTCAGAAATTCTTTCACCCTTAAAATGCTACATTATCCTTGAGTGACATAGGCTACGTTTCATCATAATCGGTGCAGTAAAAGCCAAGTTACGCAAGCATAGCTGCGTGAAACTTCTCGTAAACTATAAAACGCCTATTCATCATCAACCACTCAAACCTACGGGTTATTAATATATATTCACGAGATGCGGAGGTATGCAACTAGTCCTTTAGAAGTTAAAAAGATGTACATCACATTCTACTGTGTTATATTTTTTAACGATATACGACAGAAAACGCGTTTTTCTGGGTCTCATTTGTATATTAGATCATTTGCCTCCATGCTAGGCAGCTAGTAATAAGCAAACATAAGGTAAAATATGTCATTACTATTATGTAAGACCACTAGTAATAGAGTTCCGTGCTGCAACTTATCCGGGTAGAGATCCAACGTCTTACTTGTTCTTGCCGTCATAATGACAGTGTCATCTCCTGGTCTGAAGGGCAGGGTAAAGTAGGGCGGATAGTCGGTAATGTTGCATAATTAACAAAATTGTCCTAACACCTCGGCAAAAAGAGAGTGACGCACCTACAATGTCTATGTTTGGTTAGTGCCCCAATATAAATAGTTTTGAAAACCGGAGTGTTTTTCATTAATATTAAATTTAATCTTTGTCATTAACTTTAGTCAAAGTTTTGAACTAACTGTTACGGAAAACAGACCCCGCATCCCGCATCGTGCGAAACAGCACGTATTTTAATTATTAAACATGTGGATTTATGTCATATAGAAATTTGGTTGTTCTTACATAGGGGTCTATTATTCTCAAAACGTTGGAAGCAACCCACGTCATAGGGTTAACTTTATAATGTAACTATAATTTTATAGGTCAACAAAAAGAAAATTTGGTTTTTCCAATTTTCTAATAAAACAAATGTTGCTCGGGATTAAATATATATGTCCGGTTGGTGATAGGCTTGCCATCTATCACATTGTGGGACTTAGAGTCTTCGGCTAGTTGTCGGTGCCCTGGTTGTGCCTCTGCCTATTTCTTCGGGGTTTAAATTATTTTACAAATATAATACAGGAAAATGAACACAAAGATTAGGACAATCTCGATAAAAACAAGAATAAAAGTTCCATCGGTTTAAGAGAGTTAGATGACAGTTGTGATTTAGAGGTGGTTTAGAAGTTGCGATCAACATGTAAGTAATAGTTCCACAACGCCGAGCTCCGCCGAGTTGGAGATTTCGAGCGGAACTATTGTGTCTGTTATCAAGAAGTAGTTCAGAAAAAAGTTTTATTAAACTCTAAACACAATTCTACATGTAATTTAGAGAGAAAATGTTTTGTAACCAAACTTTTTTCGGAATCTATTGAAAATGTAAAATGTTGCAGAGTCCAACTTATGTCCCTTATTTCTTTTCTTATATAGTACAGTTAAAAATCCAGGTCTCAGAAAGCTTATTTTACTATCAATATTCTTTTTATATTTCTACTGCTTATGAAGCATAAGTCATCATCATCATCATCATCAGCCGGTGGAAGTCCACTGCTGGACATAGGCCTCCCCCAAAGAGCGCCACAAGTCACAATCACCAGCCGCTTGTAACCAGCGACTCTCCGCGACTTCGACCAGCTCATCAGTCCACCGGGTGAGACGTCGCCCAACACTACATCCTCCGGTGCGGGGCCGCCACTCGAGAACATTTCTTCCCCAGCGGTTATCTGTTCTGCAATGTGGCCTGCACGTTATGACGGTTACTCTCGTTCTTTTGCGGATCACTGAATTACGGATCATATCTCGCAGAGAAACACCGAGCAAAGCTCTCTCCATAGCACGCTAAGCTACTCTGAGCTTATTTAAGAGGCCCACATTTAACAGCCAAGTCTTAGTTTCATATATCATCACTCGTAACACACACTGGTCGGAGACTTTCGACTTTAGGCTTTGCGATAATTTAGACGAGAAGATACCCTTTAACTGCCCGAACGCTTCCCATCCGAGTTGGATTCGGCGCTCGACCTCTTTCTTGATTGATTAACTGGTTGATTGATTGGTTGGATTTACCTAACTGAACAGTTTGACCTAGGTACACATACTGATCAACACTTCAAGAATTGAGTTCCCAACGTCAGCTGGTATAGGTTGAACGTTGAACATGGTGGAGCGGTTGGGTCGAGCTGGCCTCGACCCCTAGAACTATAGTGGACTGTATTTTTGCGGGGTAAATAAGCTAAAATTACGAGTGACAGAAGGGTAGGTTTAGGTAGTGATTATCACTGACCTCTGTAATCTCCTGTGTCTTGATTTCACCACAACACTTCACTTCTATTCACTCGCGGCGATAATTATTGCTATTTATGCGTCTTTAGCGATGGCAATATATATGCAGGCGGGGGTGCGAATTTTATAATGCGTACGGTGCGGCGGTCTCAAGCGAATCTTGTCGAATCTTCCGGATGCGACACAAGCGACCATACAGCGAGGTGCGAAAAGGGGAAAACTAGGAAAGGAATGCTGGATATGACACTTGTCACTCACATTAGCGGCAGATTCAAATCGGCGCAACCAGAACATGACTTTCGTCTTGTCCAAGTTCAACCTAAGACTCACCTATTGGGAAACTCTATCGAGGTTACCGAGCATCTTGCTCAAGTATTTCAGCGATTCCGCCATGACCACAATATCATCTGCGAATCTAAGGTTAGTGATGTACTCACCGTTGATATTAATGCCAAGTCTTTTCCAGTCCAGAAGCTTGAAAACGTCTTCCAGTGCAACAGTGAACAGTTTCGGAGAAATAACGTCTCCCTGTCTCACACCTTTCTGCAACTGGATCGGTTTCGAGCTCTGATCCTTTAATCGGACCGACATAGTGGCTTTTTAGTATAAACACCTCAACCAATGACAAAAGCACCGCCCATGTCTCAACCGAATCGAAGGCTTTCTCGTAGTCCACAGACACTAGACATATTGGCCGATTACATTCTTCGGTCTCCTATATAATCTGGCGCAGCGTTTTTAAAAGATATTATATGCAACTCCTTGGTTTCTATCAATAAATAAATATCCCTGGACAAGTTATACATCGTCGGACTCCGTCGGACATCGAACCCAAGCCTCACTGTTGGCAGTGAGTTGCAGTGTACGCTAGCCACTCGACCATCGAGGCGGTCAAACTCAATCACGTCTTAGCACAAAACATAGGGAGGTATTTAAAGTAAAATTTAGTGTTTTTTTTTTTCAAGACAAAGCAACGTATTATTTCCATATTTTTATTTTCATCTTTATTGTCAATTTGACTTAATGACCGTATGATAAATCCAACTAGTGTTTTAATCTATATTAGTTAATTCTTCATTATGTCACATTTCAAAAGTGCACCAGAATCCTTACATTGATAGAAACACAGACACAGTCACAGGACATTCGGTGTGTTGCTATCAGCTGTTCGACGAGTTTCCCAACGTTTTCGGGAAACCAGATCTAATCTGCGGAGGCCAGAAACAGGTGGACCTCAATGTACTGCAAGGAAAGGAGATCGCTTCGTGGTAAACACAATGTTCAGGAATCTGTTTTTAACGGAAAATTTACTGATTCAACAATTTTTATGCCTTGAAGTGCGAAACCCAGGTGCAGGGCTGTCAGAAAACGGCTTGCTGAAGCCGAATTAAAGCCACTTTTACCCGTAAATGTTCCTGAATTAGAGTGTTAGCATCGTGTATAAAGACTCCAATTGGACTGTTGAAGACTGGTCAAGAGTAATTAATGTTTACATACAAATCAAGATTCATGCTTTTTTACCGTCTTAATTTTCGAAAAAGCAGAAAATCGTCTTTCATCGTTTTTCCCGTACTTCATTCAAGGCATCAGTCATTTAAGATATAAAAAGTTTGTTAAAAAAAGTGCGTTAAAAACTTTTGTCCCGTATTTAATTTTGAAAACGATGAAATACGTTATTTATCATTTTAACGTACTCAATTCATGATAATAATAGTAATTAAATAACAATTAAAATAAATATTGGTACCAATAATTGATCTAAATGGTATGCTAGACCTTACCTACAGTCTAGTCAAGGTTTGGCTCAAACGCATTTTATCCTTTACTAGCGGATCGCCCCGACTTCGGTTGTGAAATGTACGTATAAACCTTCCTGTTCCCATTTTCTCTCACTTTATCCATTAAGAAACCGTATCAAAACCCATTGCATAGTTTTAAAGATTTAAGCATACAAAGGGACATAGGGACAAAGAAAGAACTTTGTTTTCTACTATACAATGTGGGGATTACAGCTTGTTGAAGGGCTAGTGTAAAGTTTCAAGAACATTATTTTTCAGGATTTAGATTCAGGATTTCGGGACATTTTCATTCATTTTCATTTAGTGCTGTATCTGAATGGCAATTAAGGATTGAACGGCGTATCCACGCTGATACGTTAGAGTCATTATTGGTTGTATTGATTTCGGTTGGGAAACAACTGATCTAAGGTCATGCGTTATGTAACACAAGCCTTTTCTGGTACAGATATAAATCTTCAAATCCATATGTCCTGTGTTAAAGAACGCATTGATTACTTTAAGCAGAAAATGTGTGCAGTGTCTTATCGTACTTTCAGGTATAAAAAGCACTGAAAGGTATAAATAGAATTTTATATTCCAAAGTGATCCAGAGGAATTAATTAAGAATGTGATGAATGGAAAAATACCAAATAAGGACAAAAAGTTCGCATTTTGATAAAATATTTGGTCGGAGTATGTGTCTATGAGTGTGACATCATGGGGATCACATAGATGATGGAGAATGAGTATCGTAAAGCACTCGTATGAGCATTTTTCCCTTCCAGTTACCTGACTTGATAAAGGCCCTTTTTTACAAGTTGGTTTGATGTGAATGATATTTATAAAATAGTATTACATGAATGAACAAATGGATTTAATTTTTGGAACGAAGTTCCTTACGGCAGGCTTGGAGGAGATCGGGATTTTGCTGATCGACCGAACTGAAAAAAATGTGATAGTAAAAACCGTTAAAAGAGACGTGCGCAGGCGCTACAATCGTATACACAAAAGCAAGTAGTGTATAATATGTAATAATGAATAGGTATACTTATGAATTCTGTCGACTCTACCTTAGCCGAAGGAACTTAGTTCCTACCTGGTGACACCAAATTATTGTAGTATTTCTATTTATTAATACTTATTTAATCATACTTCATAAGAGTTTTTCTTAATTTTCCGACATTTGGTGATTGCATAATATAGTGTTGAAATACTGATTTGGTGGCTGGTGCGATGAATTTTGATACAAATAAATACGCATTTACTTACTTTTATGTTGATGACCTGTATACGTTGAACAATATTCAACACAAATTTTATTATTTTATCATTTTAAATCTCTTATATATATGCATGCCGTAATTAATTAATTGATTAATCAATTAAATAACTCTGTCATTGTTTCCTTTTGTTGCACTTACTCTTTGATAACCGCCTAGTTACGTATTGGCTCACTATTTTATTTGGAAGTTTCTGCGTCCTCAATTGGGTTTACTTTTTTACATTTTTCAGTGTTGATTTCGTAAAAAAAGTATCTGACGCCCATATCCCCGAAGGGGTAGGCAAAGGCACTACCAGGGCACCCACGACTAGCCGAAGATACTAACACAACAATGTGATAGGTGGCTAGCCTATCGCCAACCGGGCATCCAATCCCGGGCAACGTTACTTTTATTTGAAAATTGAGAATATACATTTTCTCATATATTTCTTGCTGTATGGCCCGGGAATGAAACCCGGAACTTCAAAATGTCAAGCCCAAACCCAAACCGCTAGATAACACTCGTTTGAATTGCATATTTAGATTAACTATTTTTTTCTAAAAGTTTTATGGTATAGATAATACATATTTCAGGTTAATTCAATTTGTTGCCTCTAACCTATGCCTATGTCTATGTCCAACAGTAAACGTCCTCCAGCTGATAATAATGATATCATTTTGATCCCATTCAGAAACACAAGTTTATAACCACCAAATGTGGAGAGTATAAATTATGTAGAATTAGTATTTGTTACTTAAAAACACTGAAATATTTACATAAAAATTAATCGGAAAAGTAATAATTATACGTACACGTGAACGTCATATTTTATTTCCAGTCAACGAGTTGAGGTCGGGTTATCAAGATGCATTCGTTTTTAATTAAAAATCCTCGCTCCAGTTCCCAAGTTACCACCGCATTAAGAGCCTTAAATTCTAGGAATCACTAGGATGCGTTTTACCCGGGTTAATGCGACTTCAGTTTTGATGACCGGAATTTAGCCTTATTACATTTTATATTAAATATAAGTAATTAGATTGTTTAAAAAAAATGTTCAATATACTTTGTTTATTATGTACATACATATAAAAGTTTGCACCTATATATTTTAATAATTCACTCGTAGAATTGATATTGATTTGTAAATTGTTAGAAACTAAAGCTAGCATTATTTTGACTAACGGCGGAAAAGGAGGAAGAGTATTTTGCGGTTGCATCATAACTTTTGAACCACTTGATATCGATGCTGATTTATTTTGCTTAAAAGCTGACGTGATTGAAGTATTAAGAAACATAATAACATTTTATTTAGTAGGTTTTACCGTGTGCTAGTACAAATTATATATTTTGTTTACAAAACAGCATAAATCTGCCTTTCTCTTCGAAGGTACGAGCATTATGTGTATGTAGATAGGCAGAGGTACAACCAGATCACCGACGATTAGCTGAAGACATTTAATCCCATAATGTGAGAGATGATATAATTTCCCACCAACTGGGCACTTCACCAATCCCGGATAACGTTGCATTTTTAGAAAATTTCAAATTCTCATTTTGAGGTACCTGCCCGGGAATAGAACTCGAGTCTTCAAATTGTCAATGCCATCGCGAGATCAGTAGACCACAGTGACGATTGTAATATGATGGTAAAATGAATAAGAAGAAAGTCAACCAATTGCTGCTGAATTAATTAACAATAAAATTCAAAAACCATTTTAAATTAAATAACCATTTAGAATTTACAGCTACGTAGCGTTGAGTTTTAGACTAAGTCGGATTCGATTGGCTGCCCACAATGATTTATAACAATGAAACCTTCTCTTAGAAAGCCTAGGATACAACCGTAGACAGAATAGTTTTCTTTCCAAATATTGAAGGTTAATTTTAATTCTTCTTTTGGCTTAAGGGTACGCTTGTATTTAAAGTGTCTTGGTTGTTGCCAACGTTGAGTAAAAAAATATCTTGCCACTATATGTAATTTATCATTTAAAATTATAATAATATTATGTTTAAAATACGTACATATTCTCGCTCGGCTAGTACAGTTTGTTCGGAACTGATCTAATTATTAAAAAAAAGTATCTTCACGCCTATATCCCGGAAGAGGTAGACATAGGCACACCCGGGCACCCACGACTAACCAAAGACACTTAATCCCTCAATGTGATAGGTGGCAAGCCTATCGCCAACCTGGCACATATCCAATCCCGAGCAACATTTTTTTTCTTAGAATATTGGAAAAAACAAATTTCCTTTTTGTTTCCCGACCCGGGATTTGAACCCAGGACCTCATGCAGTCAAGTCCAACACCTGAACAGATAGACCACAGAGGCGATTACCACAGAGGAGATCTAGAGTAAATATATGTTTTGTAATAACGAATACATTTTCGTAGCTATAAAGATACGACGAAATAATATTAAAAGTAGCCACCACAGCTAGTTGCAGCATATTTCGTTTCATTGAAAAGCTGTTGGTTGCAGACTTGACACTTCCTTTAAAAATTTCCAACTTTCCGAGATAATAATATCTGCTCTTACGTATAAAAATGATGCTTAAGCAAATGACCAATCTAGTGCAAAACTCGTACAGGGATTTTAAGTTTCCCTCTGAGAAATATCATTAGAACAGTATGTGAAAAACATACATGGATGTTTGCAATTATAATTTTATGGAGTGTGATTGTCAACGAAAGCTATAGCACAGTATAAGTATGACAAATATATATATATATATAGAGAAACTAAGCCTATTTGATAAAATTAATAGCTACGCTCCATTGAAACCAAAAGGTTGTCACTTTCAATGTTTAAGTCATTTTTTACGGAAATATAAAAGGAGTACTGACAAGAATAATAAATCGCAAAGTAGTAACTAATTAACAAACAAAAAACATTTGAAATTTCGCACATTTGTTTAGACGGTGATTTGTTTTGTGATATCTACTTATATTAACACTGTGGTGATATAGGTTTATACGGTTACGTAGTGTGTGTATTGTTGGTGCTAATAAAAAAGTTTAGTGGTATGTGTTGTGTTGAGCTGTATATATTAGCTTCCGGGAATTCCAATTCATTCATAGTGCACTATTTTGCCTGTTTTGTCACGCCATAATACGTATACATTTTTTTGCTTGAAATTGCAAATTAAATAATTTTATTTGGATTTACGTATGGATTTCCGTAAAGTAACGCCTTCATCTATCAATTTGCTTATAACGGACATTGACTTTTGAGGACTAAAAACTTTTTGAGTTACTACAAACATGGGAAGTGCGTATTTGTTTTTTATGTTTTGACTTGCAGTAATTTTGCAAATTCTTGGAAATATTCTTTAGTATACCTAAACCTTTTATCTGAAATACGTAGACAAAAAATGTTTTCTAATTAACCACGTGACTTCGATAACTATTAGACTCTTAAACAAAATTGGACATAGGGGTAGAGTATTACTGTGATAGTGTTAACTAATTACTAATCAAAATTAAAAATTGGAACAAGACTACAGTCTTTTGTGACAACTAATATCATCATAACATAGGTTTGATACGTCTACAAATTGTGATTAATATTTAATTATTACATTGCTCTGAAAACCTTTCCACGACTATTCCATATTATTATGGTTAGAAGGTTCTTGAATTTTGTAGGTGAAACATTTTACTGAAGGCTTTATTTTGAACTAACATAAACAAAAAGAGGAGATTTTATTGTCGACTCCTACATTTTATAATAATAATAATAAACTCTTTATTGTACAACTAAAACATGAAATTGTTACAAATTACATTTATAAAAACATATTTTATACAAAAGGCGGTTTTATCGCTAACAAGCGATCTCTTCCAAACAACCAACGCTTAGAAGATAAATACATTGAAATAAGGAGAAGGTACAATAACTGTTTATAAATCATAAATCTATCAAATAATTAATTTAGGAAGTAATCTAACTTTTTAAAATAAGTGTTTAAATTATAAATTAAAGTTAAAACAAACAAATAAAAAAAAAAAGTTATGCACATTAATAGGTAGTGAACATTTTCCAAGTTTCCCAGTTATAAATTTGGTGCTAAAGTTTTCAGGTAAAACTCCTTTACCATCTTCTTAAACCCATAGTTGCTTTCTGCCTGTCTTATTTCAACAGGCAGAGCGTTCCATAGCTTAATAGCCCGTACTGTAAAAGAA
>NJDD01001484.1:0-13480 GCA_002245505.1 Calephelis nemesis | reverse complement strand
CCCTGATGATGCTTGTATAGCGAAACCGGTTGGCTAAATCATAAAAATAAAAAATAATAAAATATATTGTGGAAAGTACAAGTGTTTTCTAAATAAATTGCATCGATATTCCTTAGGTATGTAGTTATTATACTAATATACAATTAGTGCTCACCTCTGTTTCCAGTTTGATAGATAACGCAGGCGGTGGCTTTAAGTTTCCAAAAAGTAAGTAATTAAATATATTCACGCCCATATACCCGAAGTGGTAGGCAGAGGCACAACCAGCGCTCCCACGACTAGCCGAAGATGATAAGTCCTACAATGTGATAGGTGGCAATCCTAACGCCAACCCTGCATACATTCAATCCCGAGCAACGATATTTTGACTAGAAAATTAGAAAAACCACATTTTCTTTTTTGTTGACCGACTTGGGAATCGAATCCGGTGCCTCATGAAGTTATGTCCAATACCCGGACTTGCTGGACCACAGAGGCGATAAGCTTCCAAGATAAAAAAAAAAGTTTCGTCACTTGAAAAAAGCAAACAATCACAATATAATTAGGTACAAACGTTAGCTAAGGGCTCTTTAAGCATAGTCAATTATTTTCTACGTCCATCTGGGTTGAACATGACAGAGTATTCGCCTTGTTTGTTGTTGTGTAGTCTTATTACAATACGTTGACTAAAGTTAAAGATAGGGAATAAATGCAAACGCCTGGCTTAAAAATGTTCAAATATGTTTATACATTCAGGATCTAAATATTTAACACACTTTAAATCGAGTTTTATATGTTGTCTGCTATTTCTAAGCCACGTAATTTGAGACCAAGCCAACAAAAAATATAAAGGTGGCACTTGCGAATGAAAAAGTTAAGACAACTTTTTGGTACGTGTGTGACAAGCAAGCGAAATGTAATAGACACATGCTGTGACATCGCACACAAGCAAAGGAAAGGGTTGCAAGTGAAGATAAAAGGTAGAGCGCGGCTGTCCAACTCATTCGAATAGGGATCCACCGCCATACCTCTTCCTGCCGCCATACTGACAGTGTCATGTTCTGGTGGAAGGTATACTTGCACAATAATTGGCCTAACACTTTATCTAAAAGACAGCTAGGAACCTACAACATCTATGGTGTCTACAGGCCATAGTTAACTCATGTTTTACCAGCAAGAGAGCCGTAAGCTTGTTCGCTGTTTTATTAGGTGAAATAAAATAAAAATCTTATTAATTCGTTGATTCCTTGTGTTGGTCAGGATTCGCTGAGTAAAAAACTTTAACTAAATCATTAAATGTAACAATTATTCTTCGTTACTAGGTTTACCTACTAAATTGTTTTAGACATCTTTTCTGATATAAAATCTCAGGACTTAAAATCTTGATATCACATCGTATGATTACGTCATCATGCTGCGTCATATGGTTTTGAATATCTAGTGTAATTAATTTATTCTATTCAAAATGTATCATACTTCCTTATTTCCTAAAATATTACGAGTATAGTATACATATTAAGCACAAGATGATTTCTTTTCGCATAAAACTCAATGTTATGCTTATTAGTATCACCACTTTATCACCATAGGGTTCACAAACGGCCTCGTAACCGGTCTGTCGTTCATTTTCTACAACCATATCCAGAACGCTCCCCACAGATTACAAAATTTTACCGGAGAGTTGGTTGCTCTACAACAAGACTTCCAGCTTGATGCGGACCTAGAGCAGTCTCAGACTAACCAGACCATAATTTTACTGTCCTGAGGGCAAGCTGGACGATGAAATGATACCTATCCTAGCGTTGGGGTGATCGCTCTTTAGTACATCTGACAACAAGGATAATTTGTCATCAGTGAGATCAGAAGTATCGCTAGCCCTTACGCTTAGTCCTCGCTACACACAACCCATCTCTCATCTATTACTTCGATCAATTCAATCCTCTTCGTTTCCATTTCACCTTTGACATTCCACGTTTCTTTTTAGCACTCTTAACTCCGTGATTCGCCTTTTTACGCTTGGCGTAGTCGGTGGCGACTCTTATCCTATCATCTGTCTCTTTTCTCACCGACGAGGGTAGATAGGTACTTATCTCTAGTATACTTATTCGGGCCAGAATTGCAGTCCAATGGACTGACAGGTATCTCGACAAGTCTGCTTCTCGCCAATAATCTCCTTGAATATTATCCAGTATTTCTGGTATTATATTATATTATTATAGTACATTGTCTGGTAGATAGTAAAGCTATCGTACTGTTTTGGGGAGAGCGCGGTAAAGCCATATGTAATCCAGTCACTCACTGATCGTCACTATTCCGAATACGTTTGAATGTTTAATTATAATTAACAATGCTATTACACACAGTACTTCTGTTTACATAATTACCACTATTACAATAATCTATACTTGTCCTAAAGAGTTAGACATTTATACTCCTAGTCGAATAAAAATAAATTAGGCTTTCCTGACCGCCTCGTTGGTTGAGTGGCTTGCATACACGCTTAACTACACTGACCAACTAAGAGGCTCGCGTTTGAATCTTGACGGCGGCAGGTATTTGTGTGATGAACATTTACATGTCTACATTTTCGGGTCTGAATGTTTATTACATTTATTCTGGTTTCTATTAAAATGTTTCTATGTATTATACCCATAACACAAGCATATAATTTGCCTATTTTGGGGTTACTTATTTATTATTACTATATTTATTGTTATACAATGAAACGATGTGTCGATGTTATCGATATTAGGTCGCATTATGACATTTGATACCATAACAAAACTTAATCATAGTTATTCGTTGAATAAATAAAAATGAACCTTATCAAATACAAACGTTTTCTAGCTCAGCAATTTAACTTAACTTTATTTTAATTCACAAGTACCTCTTGTAGTTATTTAAAATAGTACAACAGAGGCAAAGTGTTGCGGTTTGCAGATGGTGCGGTAAAGTGCCTGAGCCAATCTATTCATTCTAACTGAACAATGCTATTATAAGCGGTGCTTTTATTTTCATACCTCAAGTATCTTGCACCTCAACTTTGCTTAAGCCACACTTTGTGTGTGTGTGTTTGTTGCCTCCCCTCTCACTTTTTCTCTATTTCTCTCTATGTGTGTGACATAATCGAGTAAAGCTTCTAATTGTACTAATGGCCACTCATTGGTCGAATTTAGATAAGTTTTTAATAAATTATTAAATTTTTGTCTTTATTATAGGAACGCCATCGTCATTTATTAAGACCGTTTCCAAACTTTATGAATATAGTTTGTCCGCCATCTGTCATCTTTTATGGTTACCAATATGCCATTTGCGTGTCTAAGTCAATTGCATGGAATTATTTCTAATGTTTATTTTTTATTTCATGCACTTTGTAAGCATTTTGATTGAAAAATATTAGCGTTCTTCACTTCTCCTACACATAATCTCTAGGCGTGCCAAATTTTATACTCCTCCGTCCGTGCAATTTTCGTAAAAAGGGGTTCAAAATTTATAACTACTTTTTTTATTAATACTATTGGTCGCCCGTTTGTCGAAAATCGACAATAATAAATTTTAATATCTTGTTAATAAGAACGCCATCTTCATTTCTCAAGACCTACTACTTTGTTTACTTTTGGACTTTTGGAGACTAGATTCTCCTAGACTCTCCTGAATATATATTATAGATTCAGGAGAGTAGTAGATTACTAATCATTAAATTACTAATTTATTACGATACATATCACCACACGTCGGAAATTTTAATATTACTCAACAATGCGTCACAAGTGCCTAATTATAGTCTGTAAAATAAACGATTTTCTTATTTTGCTTCACGACTGATATTTATTTATATATTGTTCACACTCACATAATCTAGAAATATTTTTAAAGTTGTAGTACAAATCTAGTTGGGCATTATAGTGAGAGTCTGGTGCCTATTTTAGGTAAAAATTATATTAATTAAACTTGAATTAGATTGTAAGAGTCTGCGTGAAGAAAAACATCTCGATTATTGTATTTAGTCTCTGTATCCGTGAAACCAAATGAAATGAACCAGTCGCAATGAAATTCGGCTGGGAGATCTGTTCCAAGAAAGGTTATAGATCACTTTTTATCCCACTCACAAGATTCCGTGGGAGAAGGGTAAAAGTAAAAACTTGAACTGAGTTATAATTCATCGACTCGAAATCCAATTTCATTTACTTGTTTTTATTTGTAGTTTATGCTTTACTGATTGGCCTGTAATTTTTCAGTCACAAGATTTGTAGATTAGAAATTACAGACAAAAACACTTAGTATGAAGTAACCAAATAACTTGAAACCCGTATTATATATAGGAACATTTAAACTTACAGGTCATCCTGTAATTAAAATATCTTCACGCCATGCAGGGAGCTTGCTTAACTGAGAGTACAGAGTGTCAAGACAACGAAATTCGCCGATTCGGCTAGGTTCAATATTGCAATACTCTCTTGTTTTTAATCTACTCAAAAGGGAAATGCTATTGATAAATTCTTTGGTAATGTTTTTGTTTTTGAGTTTTGTTTTGTATAAATTACGTAATTATTCCGCCAATAATTAATGGATTTTGACATTTTTTATTATTACATTGATAATAATTCATAGGATTTCTATTAAATTCTTTCCCATAGTTAGTTTTTCAGTACATTTTTTCGTACCCAGAAAAAGTGATAATGAAATTGCAATTGATTTGTTGCAGTTTTATTCACCCTTAATTAAAAGAAAAAACAAAAAAATGTTTTTTCTAAAAGCAAATTTATAAATAATAAAGAAATTTTGACGAGGCACGCAATCAAACTACCTACATTACAATAATAATATAGCGACCGCGCATATACAGTAGCCATTTGAATGGACTATGAAATTAAATGTTATTTGCGAGATATGTGTTTAAATAAGATGTCACAAAAGTATTTAAGTATACCAACTAATTCAACCATATTTTTGTGTGCAATTTTTCTCGATGTACAAAACACGATTATTTTACTATACATTTTTTAACTTTTGAGTAAATCTTTATTTCAAGTTTCATTAAGCATGTTAAGCAATAAGAAGCAAGTCAGCTAAATATGAATTTAGATAATTAATTTGAATTATATTGGTAAAGGAAAATTTTTAATACATTGACTTTAGTTGCTTGTGTCACAAGAATGTTTTTCTTTAATTTTATGGTAATTAAGTATCAGTTTTTGAGCCACTTTGGTATAAATAGCTAAATTTAGGTCTATCGGTTGCATCGCTTTCGCGTAACGCGGTCCAAATTTACTGTTATTGTATTTCCAAATTTGAACCAGAACCAGTTTAAGTGCCGTGTATAGTTGAAACACGATCATTACCATAAGCAAACGTTTACAATAACACAGACAGACCAACCTCTATCTCAACGGTGCAAGTGTTATTTTCGAGAATTATCTGGATTTGAGTAAAGCTTTTGATCAAACAAGTATTCCAATTACGCGGCAATCGTAGTGTGTTGGTTTAATGGTGTTGGTTCAGTGGATAATGTTGGCCGTGCTAGTACAAGTTTGTGCCAATATTGGTCGATATATTTGTCGTTAGCGGGTTACTTGCTAAATGTTAACAATTTTTATTTGGATCATTCATTGTTTAAAAATTTGTGTGAGGTGCTGGTGTAAGTTTTATTATATTATTAGTTACTAGATTGGTACATTGATTTTCATGAATAGTTGTCGGGTGTTTGGTAATTGCTCACGTTCATTCGTCTCCTTACAGCCAAATTCTTAAATGCTAATTTATTTTAATTAATGATTCACCTCTTATTTACCTATAGATGATTTAACATGAGTTTGGTTTCTGTGACACTTGATTAAAATGACACTTATTATGTTGAACACTTAACGGAGAATTGGATTTCTTGTTACTTTTTTCTTTGAACATAGAGTTGTAAAAAATTGATTAGCTTATTTGTCAATTTGGCCGATTAATACCTTGTTGATACATTTAATAAAATATTTCCCACTTTTCAACGTGCGAAATTAACGACTTTTAACTTATTTGTAGTTTATTATCTATTATGCTATATTTTTATTAACAAACATTTTGAAACAGTTTCTTTTATCATAGAGTTACGAGTTTATTTTATAATTTCTGCCTGAATAGTACGAAAAATTGTATGTAGATAACAATATAATATGTCTTTGTTAAAGATAGGTATAGCATTGTATTATTTTGCGGATTTTCTATTTTTTTATTTATTTTGATTTCCCACAAGATGAAAAAAGGTAAAATGAAAAAAAAAACACCCTATTACGAAGCCAAGTCATCGAGATACAGTGTTGTCAATATGTTTGGTAGTATATTTATTTTCTAATATTCAATATATTTACGTTCAATTTAGTTTAAAATGTATTACTAGAGAAGTGAAATTATTGAAATCAAATGAAATAGAAAATATTTATTTACGGAATATGTGTTGCACTAAGCTGTTTCAAATATATTAATTTATGCCGACATAATGTGCTTAGGTACACATCAAAAAATCATCGCAACTCGAAATATACCTTAAAAAAACAAATTAAATTATCAACTTATGATGGCTATGTATGATGTGAATGTGTGTGTGGCTATGTGCAATATTGGCTATGTAAAGTTGATTCTTATCTGTCGAATTCGGATACAAAAGTTTTAATAACCTAATAATTTTCGAAAAAAAGTTACACCTACAGTCTTTTTAAGAACTTTTGAAAATTTATTTTTTTCTTTTTCATTAAAGTGGACAACATAAAAACCAGGAGAGTTACAAAAAAATTAGTGATGCTCCCTATTTTGTCGCTAACAAAAATATGAGTTCAGTACAACTTAACTTAGTAGCCCAATTAAGTTTTGACGGGTCGGGCGTGGGTTGCCTAAATCTCAAAAAATCTACTTATCTAAATCGTCTAAATCGCCATTTGTCTGATAACCTAAATTACCTGTATCTCACTTCGTACATATCGCAAATCGTCTTAGTCGCAAAATGTCTAAATTTTCAAATATGTATGGATCTGGTTAACTATATTAAACTTACTATTCTGATATGAGTTATATTTAATTCATATTCCGAATTCCTAAATGTTGCAAAATGTAAAATAATAATAGAATCATACATACAATAACTTTTAAATGATAAAATATTATTTTACCATTTAAATAATTGCCGTTGTTTTTTAGTATAAAACCAACATTTATGTGCTTGCGATAGGTATGCTCTACAAGTTTGACCGGTTCAAAGTCTTTAGTGTTAAAAAAAATTGTAGGTACTGAAAAAACAAGAATAAGTTACTATATTTTATAAACATACCTATGTAAATTTCACATGATGATATGTTTTTAATTTTTTTTCCTCAAAACAAAAAAAAATACTTATTTATTTAGAATAAATACATTTACAATTAGATATTTAACAAAAATTTGCGTGCTATCACAGTTTTCAAAATTATTTTGAAAAGGTACTATGTAGTTTATATTCCCAAATTAGTTGGGTCCAAGAAAAAAATAATTTTACTAGTGTTTAAAAACAAAATCTGGAATGTAGTTCCCCGTGTTGGTCTGGGTCTGCTCAGTAGAATAGACCATCTGCCTCTCTACCAGGAGCTCGTGAAAGGTGAGCACAGGTTAAAATATAAGTCTAAACTAACAAAACCTCTGGTTGAAGAGGTATTTTTATTACAAGCAACTATTCCGGGTAGGCCAATCCACCGCTTTAACTATTCCTGCCACTATAATGACTTGGTTATGTTCCGTTCTGGAGACTACATGGCGTAAAAAAATGAAACGGTGCCAACCTAAAAATGTGACAAATGAGTGAGTTGTTAGTATCATATCCTTGTTACTAGATATGCATTAATTTACATCATTAAAAATAAATAAAGTTGCTGATATTTATAGCTTACGTTTTCTTCAAGACCTATTTGTCGACTGATTTCAAAGTAGTCGTATTAGTAGTAGTAGTCAGACAAATTCCTCCACAGGGTTCAAGGTAACTCGGTTGCTTTTTCTCAGAGTCCAGAGGCTTAATCGCTTATCTTGTGCTCAAGAAGCTTGTAACATTTGCTAAACAAAAAAATTGTTGGAAGACATTTCTTTATATTATTTTTCAAATCACTTTCATGACAGTTATTATTCACAAAATGTTATTAAAGTTAGCTTATTTAGAGTACTGAAAAATTGGAATGGAGTTTCCAGTTTTCACTAAGAAAATATGAACCGAAAGAACTTGAAAGTTTTGAACTACTGCATTGACGTATTCGAATGTAACAAACGGCAATTTCTTCGAAAAATGGCCAAATCACTTGCAAAATAGCCTAAATACGTCAACAATATCGCCACGCTTACAATAAGTATAGCGGTTTACCAAAACACTCGCATTAAAGTTTGCACTATTGACCACTAGAGGCGCTATTCGAAAGGTTTCATTTGTAATATTAAAATATTAAAGTAGGTGTTAGTTAAAGAAGCAATGTTAAAAAAATAAATTAGATATATAAAATAAGTTGTGGTGTCAAGTTCAGTCATTGTCCTGGAGTAATAACCTAGCGCTCAGCACAACGAGTTTGTTGAGCATTACCCTTCTCGAACATGCTTTTATAAATGCGGGTAATGAGAAAACGCGATGTATACGAGGTCAAATGAAATTCTCTTGGGACAATCAACAAGAGGTAGCGACTAACAAAAATTAAACGTCGTCTATATTCCTTGCTCAATCGTTCAATCAATTACTATTTATATGAAAATATTTTTTTATTAAAATAAATTCATGTTACAGTATTTACAAGCTGTCCAGGTGCACTTTGTTAGATTCGTTCAGTTTGTATGGAAAAATTTAAAATGTTGTTGTACATAATTTTCTTTCAGTTGTTTCCATAAAATGTAGAACATTTTATTTTAGGTTTGAGTTGTACGTATTTTTAATACCAAATTATCAGAAATCTGTCTGAAAAATTGAAAAAAAATTTTGGGCGTGGACAACAATTATTCAATTACACGAACATTCGCGCAATCGTCCTGTTCCGTCTTATTCGCGCAAGCGGTCTGCGCGGTATTACGAATTAGGACGTGACCTAACGCGAGTTTAGAAGATTTTACCCATTCAAAAAAAGTGCGCAACGCCGCTAAAGAATTTATTTTATATTATTATAAAGAATTTAGCCTTGAAATTTGAATTTCGAATCTAACAAATGCTCTTTCTATTTAGTTACAACAAACGATTGAAAATTCAGACCCATTCAAAGCCCAATATTTTACAATTAAATGTTTATTTTCTTTATAGATATGGATACAATATATGGATACATTGGTGAACAAAGTGAGTAGGTACTGACGTTTAGTTGGCTGAAGAAAGTACGATGGTGGTACCGAACCGTTACTAGACTGTACCACAATACAGTTATCAAACAGTATGACAACTAGTTACAAACGTTCGAAAATGGCGAACTCTTACAAACATGCGCATTGACGAGAATTTTAAGCGGTTTTCACGATGCTATAGAAGCGAGTGGCGCGTAAAGACGTTATATAATTTCGCGATCTTTTTAGAAACCAACAAAAGTATTTTTTGAAGTGAAAACTTCTTTAGCGGTGCTGAGCACTTTTTTTTTGGAATGGGTAGAAACTTCTAAACTCGCGTTACGACACGTTACCTGATAGAAAATTCGTAAGACGGATGGAGAGTAAACAGCCGGCGTGGTGTAGGAAGAGGAAGTATCCCCCTCTCTTTCTAATTTGCGCGAATGACCGTGGTTTCATGTTTGTGTACGATAACGCAATAAATGAATATTGTATCCTACCACATAAACGATAGTACTTTCATATTGTTATTAAACCAATTCGTGCAAAATTATTCCCTAACCAATCAAAAATGCACAACGTTGATACTCAAATATTCACTTCTGCCGGCACGGCCGTAGTTTTTTATTTTTAGGATTACCTGATATTAATATTGCAATTGAAGACGACGCTTTGCAAATTATTTTCAAGTTGTTCTTCCAGAAAATATATATAGTTAAGTAATAAAAACTGTTTTTCATATCAAGGGTTTCTCCTGTAACCGAGATGGTCTCAAGATGATAAAGGACGTTTCCGTTAGGGCCTGTCAATATCAAGTGATATTCGGCGGCAAGCCGTGACGCGACCCGCGTCAAACTAGTGTCACCCCCGTCTGACACGACGTGCGAGTAGTATCTACTGGAAGGGCACTTCGTGAGTACTTCGGTTTAGACATAATTTACATTCGAACTTTGAGTGTTGGTTAATACAATATAATAACTTTTTTATGTGTGTTCATGTTTTCATTGCTTTATACAAATGTAGCCAGATTTCCCAATTACGAAAATTATTCGTCAGCTTTACACGAAAAAGGAGATACTGATCGCCAAAAAGAGGTTTAGGATGCTAAGCCTCTTGTGAACGTAAGTTAACCGACTGACCCAGGGTGGGTTCATCGATGGTAACAACGAATTCAAACATAACAGTTGCAAGCACTAACAACATACTTTCAATTAAATTAAAGATTTTAAAGTAAAGATTTAATACAAGATTCATAATTTTAAATGGTACATCCTATTAATATTATAATTGCGAAAGTTTGTATGTATGGATGTATGGATGTATGGATGTATGGATGTATGGCTGTTTGTTACTCTTTCACGCAAAAACTACAAAGCCGATTACGATGAAATTTGGTATGTAGGTAGCTGAAGACCCAGAATTACATATAGGCTACTTTTTATCCCGGAGTACCCGCGGGATTGGGACTTAAGCGGGTGAAACCGCGGGGCGCAGCTAGTCTAGGTATAATTATTTGATTGACATTAACTAGTTCCGCTCTGTAAGAAATACAATCCTTTAATAGGTCTTCAGGTAATATGTAATCCCAATCTGTACCAACTTACTATAGTGTGTTCATTATTACATGGTAATAGCCGTTCAGTATTTGCAATTATTTTCCTTTTTGTAATAATATCTTACAGAATTAAGAGTCAGAAGGAGAGATGGAAAATATCGGATTGGAGGTTCAATTACACCTTTTTAGATATGTGTTATTATTCGTATATATTTTAATTTCTTCTTCCATAATTTCACATTCAGGTAACAGGTTATATATGTAAAAGTCTGTTTTAATTGTTTTGCTATTACTGGATATTATTCACCTTCATTAATCGAATATAAAAGTAAAATTAGACAGTATACCCTACTCTATAATTGAGTCCAATATCCAGGAACTCCAAATGCCATTTAAGTTTTTTTCCAGTTTTGAGCTCTTTTAATTGTAAACTACTTTTTTATTGTGGCTTTTTCTGCTATATCCTAAACGATTTGCATTTTATTTTAATCTCTGCTAACTCTCAACTCAAGTTAGTTCCTAAATTCGCGAAGTTTCTCGTTAACCTATAAAAAGTGTTGATTTTGATCATAATAGGAATAAGAATAAATTTATTTCTTTCTTACAATAAGTAAACAATAAACACACGTAAATATATCTTAAGATGAAAGAAAATATATAGTTTGAACCTGTTTGTAAGAGATTGGAACATTTGATAAAACAACATTACGGCGATTGTTATAAAATAAAAGAAAAAGGTATTCTTAGCTGTTTTGAGAGTTAATGTTAAAAAAATGTGTGATTATAAACATAAACTTACAAACGGAGGATAATGAAACAAGCAAACATAAAAGTAAAACTTGTTTACGAAAGACGCATATAGTACGTGAAAATAAGTGAGTACAAGATGTTTAATACAACTTAACTACATTATTAGTACATTCTAGAAGTAATAAAATGAGTTTGGTTTTATTCTGTACTAGCGACTCGCCCCGGTTTCGCACGGGTACAAAAATATACACAACCCTTCCTCTTCAATCACTTTATCTATTAAAAGAAACCGCATCAAAATTCGTTGCGCATTTTTAAAATTTAAGCATACAAAGGGACGTAGGGACAGAGGAAGCGACTTTGTTTTATGATATGTAGTGATATCGCTTTTATTCCAAATTCATTTTAAAGTGGAAACTTCAAAGAATCACTTTATCATCCATTTGTGTGTATGCCTGTCTGTGTGTTAGTCTATCCAGTAATAATCTTCCGTGTAAACCAATTGAAGTGATAATTTTCTTTAGTGTTTCCGCCAGTTAGGTTATTAAATATAAAACAGTAATCAAATTTTGTAATGACGAACGCTACGTACCTAGTATTTTTTAAACTTTTAATTGTAACACTTTTTTATAAGAATAAGTAACTTATCAAGTAACCTGCTTACTTGATAATTTGATATGAATTAAATCCCGTCATCTCCAATCCTGGTACATTTCTTTTGATGCTAACTTCACTTTTGAGTTTCAAAATCCGCTATCATCGAGAAATAGAATTGATAATAATCGGGGATACCACTAGGTCTATTTTGTTGAAATGAATGAAGAATTTACATATCTTTCATAAATCATTAAGATATAAATGTAACTATTCTACTTAAAAAATACCTATTTGATACGGATTTGGAAAAGAACAATTGCCAAATTTCTATAGGAGCTAGACCTGCCTTTTTTTATCATGTCCCAAAATAAGATATAAGTACTTCAATTATTGGTTTATTTTTATACTAGCTGCGCGGTTTCACCCGCGTAAGTCCCAACCCCGCGGGAACTCCGGGATAAAAAGTAGCCTATATTATGTTATTCTGGGTCTTCAGCTACCTACATACCAAATTTCATTGTAATCAGCTTTGTAGTTTTTGCGTGAAAGAGTAACAAACATCCATACATACAAACTTTCGCATTTATAATATTAATAGGATAGTAAACAGCATCATCATCGAAAATCACACGTTTTTGATTAATAACTTCAAAGCCACTTACTTTAGAGGTGAGATCCACAATTACTTATACACGACTGTAGCGTAGCATAAAAGTGTAGTTAGCGATAAGTGAAGAGAGTTTGAGAGTTTGAGAGTGAGAGAGAGAGAGTTAATTAATAATTACAGTCTTTGATTACCAAGTGATTTTATACTCGAAATGAATCGTAAAAACTACAAAAACAAAATAAGTATTTTATAAGTATTTTTTTTCTGTTGCTACTTAAAAGGATATTTCATGAGTTTTCTAAAACATTAAAAAAAGGGTACCTTTTATATATATATATGTCATGTTGTGACGCCATCATTTCGTCGTCAGCTACGATTTGGCCATGCTTCTTTCAGAATTACACATCTCAATTTCTTCCCAGTTAGTCCAACCTTCATTTGTTGAAAATACTGAGCAACCATTTTATTCATTACTTTTTCGCAAATGTATTGTTTGACGAAAATCAGACAAAACAATAAACACAGGTGAAAAGTAAAGTTATGCTTTAGTCAATTGGATGTTTTGAATATTTTTTGACATCGAAAAGTACTGTAGCTGAGCATTTTATTTTGTAGCTGGGCGCAGGACGTCGCATCTAGTTTTACATAAGCTAAATAATTGCTGGTCCCGTATCTTTAGCAGAGAAGAATGTCTATGAGTT
>NJDD01001482.1:81861-96896 GCA_002245505.1 Calephelis nemesis | reverse complement strand
ACCACGTTTGGTATCTCTAGGCAGCGTGAATTTCTTGCCTTCAAAAATCCGTCTGCTTATTTCCTTTCCCATATCATAATAAAATGTTTTGTGAATGTTAATCGATTTTCAATTTTTTTTTGAAGTTATACTTCTTTTGGCGCGTTAGGAAAAAATGATGAGGGTAAATTTTTACGATGCGCGCGCACACCGTCACGAAAAACCGACATGGTGAAGTTAGCTATAGATAACATTTTAGTTTTTCTAAAAAAGGTACCAACAAAGTAAAAGTAAGGACATCTACGTATGTTTGCTTGAGAACTTACAACTGTTTTCACAATATTTCTTTATTTCTATGGTTAGTGTCATTTTGTCTACAAATGTAAAATAAGGCAAAAGATAAAATTTTTAAAAAGATTTTTATCTTATTACGCCGAAGAAGTATAACTTCTTACGCGTGTACATAAGTACACACACAATTTTTCACTTGAAAGAGCGCTTTTCCGAAATGATTCCATTGCCACCTAGTCCGCTTTGGTGATGGAAATTATCTACTTATTTTTTATGTACTTAGACAGCTTAACTGCGTTTTAATCATTTACATTTGAAACTCAGGTATTATTACCCATTGTTTAATATTACATGGAAATTAATAACCATGTAAATCGTGTTTTTGCTTATAATTACTAAGTATAAATAAATTCTAAGCCTTAATAATAATATGATGACTCCTTTGTTATGATTCCACATCACGGTATCATTTAAATCTAGAAAATTTTGGAAACATTAGGCGTTTTTTAATCGGCTTCTTTTAAAAATTAATTTGAACCCCTTTTCGTTTATTTTATTTTTCTAATGTTACATATGATACTAGCTGACCCAGCAATCTTCGTATCGCTTGACTTTAATGCTTCGACAGTAGCGCAGTCTGTCGGATCCGATGTGAAACATTCCAAAATCAACAACGACTTATTATTAAAAAAAATAATTAAAAAAACATTTTCCAGTAGAAATCAAATTGTGAATCTAAACCATTCTCGAATTCCCTTGAACACGCACAAAAACTTTCATCAACATCGGTCCAGTAAATTATATATATAAAGATGTACAATATCTTCACGACAAATCCTTGCAGTTAGGCGGAGAGTATCGAGTGTTAAATCTTACGATCCTGGTCGACTTGCCTGGTCTCGGAGACTCTTCACACTACCCTCGTATAACACTTGAGAGATTTGATCGTGGAATGTCAGACTTGGTCTCCCTGTGTCCTACATCCATCTATTTTCTTATGTTGGTTTCGTAGTAATGTATAGAAACGACGACAGTCTGTCCAAGTTGCGGACGTTATGTCATGCTGCTCAAATCTCTCAAACGGTGTGCCACAAGGTGGTGTCTTGTCATCTCTCATTTTCTCTTCATTTATAAATTTCATCTTTCCGTACCTGACCACGTCATTACATCTTTATGCAGATGATCTCCAAGTCTACACCCACACTAGCCTCATAAAACTTCAAAGAGCTATTGCTACCGTTAGGGTACGTACTTAGGTTTTAGATAATCGAAACTAGACTTTTGAGAATAGTTTATTAACAATAACTTTGTATATGTATTAATGGTTTAGAAAATTCTTTAAATAGTTTTGGAAAATGAAACACAATTAAATAAATTTTGCTTGATAGAAAAAAAATCGTAAACTTTTACAAAAAACACACTCTTAACGTTCTGCGTCTCTGGAAATAATTACGAGTAATTACATTAGTTTCTATTGAATACCCTGATAAACCCTTAGACTTCAGAGTAAGCTAAATTTTTTCTACAACTGAAAATTTATTTAAAACTAAACTAAAACTAATACTTATGCACTCAAACCAATACTTGTGTACTCATTTTTCTACAATTAAAAATGTGTTTGAATTTAAACTAAAACTAATACTTATGCAAAATGTTATCAAAATTGACCAAATTTACTTTACTTGTACACAGTAAGCAAATGAAATGTCTAATCCCGTACAATACTTTCAAAGTACTGTAAGGGATCAGATATTTCGTTTGCTAACTGTATTACAGGAAATTTGAAAATACTTATAAAAAAATTGTGCATTAACCGCCTAATCTTATTTATTTATTACCTTATTTATTCTTGCATAATATGTTAAAATATTTCTATTTGTTTGTATCCTTGACTAACACCCTTAACACAAGCACATATATTTTTACTTTAGGGTTAGATTCAATTTGGGTAATTTATTAGGACGAGACATAATAAGGACCCGCGACTGGCCAAAAACACTTAGTCCCACAATGTGATAGGTGACAAGCTTATCGCCTACCAAATTTTTATAGCAAAATTGAAAATATGCATTTTCTAATCTTTTGTTACCCAACCCTGGGATCGAACCCGGACCTCAAGAAGTTAAGTCTTATACCTGGACTGCTAGACCACAGAGGCGATATTTATAAATATTCATTGATATTTATTATTATTATTAATATCTTTCCCGTTTTGGTCCGGGCTCCTTTGCAGAAAAGACCATCTGCCTATAGGCTTACCGTCACTAACACCGTGACATCCTACTAGGTGGTAGAGTTTCGCAGCGACACGCCCGGATTGGTACCACCGCTTTACCTATTCCTGCCGCCATAGCGTCAGTGTTTGTCGTTGATGTGTTCCGGTTCGGAGGGAAGGTAGCCGGTAAACTTACTTTTGCTCGAGGTCTAACATCTCGGCCTCAGGTTGGCAACGCACCATTACCACCTTTGGTGTTTCTATGCGGCATGAATTTATTAACATCAGGAAATCCATCTGCTTGTTTGCCTTCCATTATTATAAAAATATATCATTATTTAATCAAGCATTGCATTTTGATTTTGCTAATTACAATCGTCGTTGGATTTTAATGTATCGTAATCATTACATTCTAAAAGCGGGGTGAAATTTTGTGAAATCCAAAGGTACATCAAGTAATTTATCGATATGAGTACTGTTATTACAAAGCGAAAGTCGGATGAGCAGACTTTCTTTACTTTGTTAAGCTTTCACGCCAAAACCACAGAACCGATAACGATGACATTTGGCATGGAGGTAATAAAAAAATCGAGGTTAAAAAAATACTTTTTGTAATTTTTCTACGTTTTTGTGTGTATTTTTGATACGTAAATACTTGGCCAAGAATAAATAGATTTTTATGTTTAACTAATAGGTATATTCATGCCCATATCCCCGAAAGGGTAGGCAGAGGCACAACCAGGGCACCCAAGGCTAGCCAAAAATGCTAGGTCCTACAATGTGATAGGTGGCAAGCTTATCGCCAAACTGGGCACATATCCGATCCCGGCAACGCATTTTAGTTGGAAATTAAAAATTAAAAATTTGTGATTTTTTTTGTTGTCCGACCCGAGGATCAAACGCGCGAATCTCAAGAAGTCAAGTTTGACGCCGCTAGACCATAGAGGCGATTTGATATAATTATAGTATTAATTCCCGTGGGAGAGAGAAAAACATTAAAGCCCAGGCGAATATTTGGCGCAAAATCCAGTACTTTACGTTGTCAAACGGTCAAAACGGGGAAAAGCGTGGCTGATTTTGACCTTTTAACTGCTTGTAGTTATTATTAACTTTATTGAGTACGCGGATCGGTTAAGGTGAACTTGAATGCTGTCCTTTGTTTTAATGTAAACAAGTTGCAATTTAACATTTATACTTGTATCCTGTAATATCTTTAAGTTAATGACTTCCGTTATTTATGTTCCTATATTTCAATAAAGCAGTACATATTTCATATTGAGTGTTTTCTGGTAGGAACTAAACATTATGGCGTATTACTTATTAAGTAAGTCTTAGTAAGAAGTAAGACTTCTACTTGTAGAAATCCGTCTACTTGTTTGCCTTCTATTACCATAAAAAATGGAATGAAATAAGTATAAAAACATGCGAAAGTGTGTGACAATGGACGCAATTCAAGCTTTTTTATGAAAAATAATCAAACTATAAACTTTAACATTTAAGTAGTTTAGACTAAGGAATAAGAAAAATGTATCGATCTTCTTCTATTATGAATATAGTTTTTTAATCGTATATATTCTTATATTTAAAAAAAAACATGCAATTGAATTGAATCTCCTTTTTTAGTCGGGTAAAATGAATATCTATTTCCCTTGTTCATATCAATAAGAATTACCATATAGATGGTATGGTATTACCATATATCTATATATACTTCTTCTTTTATAAATATAGTTTTTAATCCTATATATTCTTTTATTTTAAAAAACATACAATCGAATCGAATCTCCTCCTTTTTTAGTCGGTTAAAATTAATCTCTATTTCCCTTGTTCATCGTTCGTATTACGCGTGACCGGATGGAAAGATTTTGCTATTTTTTTCTAATAACTTAAAACATCTCAGGTATATATTGGTCTTAGTTGTCTCTTATCCATCAGGAGAGCTGTATGCTTTTTCACTGTCTTATTATACTTTTAATAAAAATTAAAAACTGCATCAGCATTCTGCGTATGAAAGTGCACCAAAATACGGAAAATACGCGTAATTAAATAATAATTGTGAATGTCATCTGGTGAATGTCATAAATCTCGGTTTTGTTGATCAATTAAATTGACCAACCGTGGTATTTCCAAAACGGATACGACTTAGGGATCTTCTGGAAAAGATTATTATTATTTCTAAAAGGTCGGCAATGCATTTGTGATACGCCTGTGCTGCTCTATAGGTTGCTGTGAAAACTTAATATATGGTGACCCCCTTGGCCGTTTGCTTCAGATTAAAAAAAACTTTCGAAACAATTATAACGACACTTAATATTTGTGGTTGAAAGTGATCTTTTGTGACAAAAAAAGCAAAAGGCTCACCTTGTGATAAAAACACCTAAATGTTACAGGTGCGTTGTCGCCCTGTAGCCGGGATGTTACGCCTGCAATGTGCAACTCTACCGACTACCCTACTCTACAGACCGGATCATAATATTGTGAGTATGAACGCAGGAATAGGTAAGGCAGTGGATCTCTAACCGGGCAAGTAGTACACATCATAGTTAGCCTATTACGAGCTACCTGGCAGGAAGTGGATGATCCATTTTACACAAGGAACCCAGACCAACACGGAAAAAATGTACTGGAATATTGTAAATAGTATAAAGTAGTACAAAAATGTCTAAATTTTTTAAGCAACATATTTTTTACTTTTCGTTAAGGTAACGAAGACTTTCGTTGTGCAGTACAAGTGGTAATGTCACGTTGTGAACCTGAAAATCTCTAGCTAGTCCTAGTCTCTAATGACCGACTAGATAGATATTTTGAATTTTAAATACCTCGTTGGTCGAAGTTTGATACCCGACGAGGTCCTCAGAAGTCAGATGTCTGCATTTCTGGCTGGTATTTTACTAAATTTATTTCGGTATTAAGTAGTTTTATGATTTATAATTGATAAATACATAAACTAGCGGCCCGCCCCTGTTTCGTACGGGTATAAAATATGAATTAACCTTCCTCTTGTATCATTTGATGTATTTAAAAAACCGCATCAAAATCCGTTGCGTAGTTTTAAAGATTTAAGCATACAAATTGACATAAGGACAGAGGAAGCGTAGTGACTATATATTATATCAGTATGTAGTGATATAATATATGATTTGCTTTTGGGTAAGATTCAATTTGTGTGATTTGTCCATTGAAATTTATTTATTATTAAATTAAATGCCAATACAGTTGGTATCTATTGCGAGATAGTGAATAAAAATATTTTTTTCTTTCTCTTGCGTAAACATTTCGGAAATGTAAAGAAAATAATCTAGAGTTCTTTTTTTACCTTCCTTCTTCTCATTTAATTTTATGCTAGAATTTATTGAAAATATTCCAATCGCTTCAACGTGAAAACGGAACACACATACAAACATGCACGCTCTCCATTTTAGGGATAGTAATAAACGTCAAAATAGGCAGGTTACGATACCGATACGGGTGTTACAAAAAATATATAAATACATTTCATCGACACTTGCACTCAAATTGAAAAAAAACTGTCATATATGTCTGTTTCACAAATGCCTGCCAGTTTCGTCTAACTTTGTTCAGAATAGAGCCTATTTGACTATGCTATTTTTCGACATGTTCGCTAACCTCTTGATCTACGAAAAAAATATAGTAGTTTAGTAAGTACCATTATTAAAGTTATATTTCTCTTGGCGCGATTGTAATTTGTTACAGGTAAAATCAACAGTCTAAAGTTATAAAGAAATATCCCCTGGACAACAATTTACATGAATTGAATGTAACCCCAAAGTATGCAAATTATGTGCTTGTGTTATGGGTGTTAGTTAACGATACGAATACATAGAAATACTTATATAGATACCAGAATTTATTCTATCGTATCGTTATTCAGAATTTATTTTGGTATCTATATATTTATTCAGAATTTATTCTGGTATCTATATATTTATTCAGAATTTATTCTGGTATCTAATTAAGTATTTCTATTCGTATCGTTAACTAACACCCATAACACAAGCACATAATTTGCTAACTTTGGGGTTATATTCAATTTGTGTAAATTGTAAAGGGATATTTATTATTATTATTATTACTATTACATAAAAGCCTGCCCCCGTTGGAAATCCAGCCTGAGCCTCGCGGTTGGTCAGTGTAGTTAGGCGTGTACTCTAGCCACTCGACCAACGAGGCGAAAAGTCAAAAGTAAAGCTAAGTTAATTTAAGTTTTGTAAAAAGTGTTACCAACTTGTTTGCTATTTTGGATTGTTACGCTAAAGATTATTAGCGTAATAACCCAAAAATAAACTTCTGAAGTATAATCATACGTGCGTACAAACACTCTTCTTTTAAAGATTTAACCTTATATATTGTTAAATTTAATGATGCAACTTGTGACGTAATCTTGCGTCAGAGTTGTTAAAAATCTTACGCATAAGGAAAAATGTTCATAAATAAAGTTCAAAGTTGCAGGTAAAATGTTTTAGTACTTAAAGCTCAAATTACTTTGGAATCGAAAGTGTGCAAGTATATTTAAATTAATTGCCTTGAAATCTTTCTGGGAATTTCGGAAAAACCCGTGCGTTTTGTAAGCGTTTAATGTCGTTTTATTTTGTATACCGGTACGCGGGTTTTTTCATATTTAACACTAGGTATTTCCTGCTGATTTGCTCGCGTATTAAGTTATTTAGCTCTTCAATTTTACTATTTGAAGTGAAAACTTCTTTACGCCGTTGCGCACTTTTTTTTGGAATAGGTAAAAACTTCTAAACTCACGTCAGGACACGTGACCTGAAATTGCGTAAGACGAAAATTCGTGAGACAGCGCAGGGCGCTTGCGCGAATGTTCGTGTTGTCATGTTTGTGTACGATAGCGCATTAAATGAATATTGTTTTCTACCACATAAATGATAGTACTTTCATACTGATAATTAAAGCAATTCGTACAAAATTGTTCCCTTGGCATTCAAAAATATCAAAAATACACAACGTAAATATTCAAGTTTACACTTCTGCCGGCACTTCCGGAGTGCAACCCGTTGTTTTCTTTGGGTTATTGCTTTATATCCTAAATCTATACCACTGTATGTATATACAACTAAAACATTTTTACAGAAAGTTGATTAATGTTTTTAAAATTAATATATAGTACATGTAACTAATATAACATATATTAGTTACATGTACTATATATTATTATATACACTAGGTGGTAGAGTTTTGCAGCGACTCGCCTGGATTGGTATTTGGTACCACCGCCTTACCTATTCTTGCCGCCATAACATCAGGGTTTGCTATTGATGTGTTGCATGAAAAGGTAGTAGATAAATTTATTGTTGCACTAACCGTCTGGCATTAGGTTGGCAACGCAAAATTACCATCTCTGGTGTCTCGAGGCGGCGTGAATTTTTTGCTATCAGGAAATCCGTCTGCTTGTTTGCCGTCCAACATTATATTTTTTTAGTTTTTTATAGAACTTTTTTTTTAAAACCCCAAAACTTTGGTAGATTTCCTGAAGTCATCACACCTTTTGTGAATAGTCAATGTACCTATTAAAGAGGACAGTAACGACTGTTATGAATAAATTTTCAACTTTAGATTGCTGTACCTGCTAAGTTTTTTTTTCAATTAAAACAATTAAAGTTCTCATCATCTTGTCCAATTCATAAAATTTACTATATATAACTAATTCATAAAAGTTATTACACATATCCAATTCATAAAATTTACTATTGTTCAATATCCATAACTTTGTAATTCATAATCCAAAATCTTATCTATCTTATATCGCCTCTGTGGTCGAGGGTTTCCTGGAAGAGATCGCTGACATGGCGATAAGGCCGCCTTTGTGTATCTTATAATTTAAGTTTTATTTGATGTGCACAATAAAGAGTTATTGTATTGTATTTACATGCGTATTTGTTACATAAACAATTGTTAACATAAAATTGTAAATGTAATCATTTATATTTTAATAAAAAAAATTAAACAATTGTAAACACTTAGAAAATAAAGGGATTTCGCTTAATTTATTGAAAATGTTATATATTTTTTACAGTGTGCTCAGTTCAAATTTTTATGTATTTTTTTGTATTTAGACCATATTTCTTTAGTAAATAAAAAAACTGTTAATCAAAAAGAACACACAAAATGCAAGCTTACCCCACTTTGTATTTATTTAAAAAATATTACAATAAATAAACTAGTTTGTAATTTTTATGTTCCTCTTCCTTCCTAAAGTAAGTAAAGTTTTTCCTTTTGTTACAAAATAAATAGACCATAGTGAAAATGGATTTGTGTACAAACATTTTTTAAAAACTGTATTTGCTACATATTGCAGATACAAAAAAAAATATAAGTGACACTTTACGCCAAGTCTGGAAAACTCTTGCATTATATTGCAAAAAAAAAGAAAACTTACCTCCCAATCTAGAAAATTCCCGCCTAATATTTTGCATAGCGTCATTGTCAATAACATCACTGAGAATCATTTTCGTCTCGACTTGTTCCACCTCACCACAACACTGTACTTACAACACTGTATTTTATATCGGACAAAACTGACCTCGGAACGTGACGTTAACAAAGAAAAAAAAAATTTAATGCAGATAGTGACAGTTTTGTTTAGTGGCTATCGAGACTTGTAGTACGAGTGTGAGGTCTTAAGACTTAGCAAATTCGAACCGCTACCAGTGCGAGTGTAAATGTCGGATTGCATTACGGAATTCAATGTGATTGTTCCTATTTCCGGATATCATTACTGGGCGACCAGATTTAGGCGTTTTTTTATGGGTGTTTAAACAAATAATGTCTGTCCTGTTTGTCTGGTCTTTTACATTTGTCATTTTTTTATTTCCCCTTCTTAAGTAATATTAATCAATTAATAATCGCTATAAAGAAGAATTAATTAAAAATGTACGGTTGTCCAGACAAATAATGTCTGTGCTGTGTGTCTGGTCTTTTACATTTTTCAGTTTTTTTTTTATTTCCCCTTCTGAAGTAATATTAATTAAGTAATAATCGCGATAAAGAAGAAAGAGTTAAAATTTAAAAATATTTTATTTTCAATAAAATTTTAAAATTTTGGCGAAAATACTGTTTAAATTTATTTTACCTTTTTTGATCTGAATTTTGTATGTACATTTTAAAATTAATATTGAGTTTTAAACATATTTTATTCTCGTAAGAAAATTTCTATTCATTTTATATTAAACTAGCTGTTCTTGCGAACTTCGTTTCACCCGTTCAGTATGGGAAATAATATTAATTTTCCCATTTTCCCTGTATCTTTTCCGGTTTTTCTTTTTATAAGAACCTTCTCTTGATAATAACTATTACAATAATAAAAGAATTAGCCAAATCGGTCCAGTCGTTCGGAAGTTATGCGCTTATCAATACATTTAGCGATTCATTTTTATAGTATAGACTAGCTGCTCCGGCGAACTTCGTTCCACCCGTTCAGTTTGTATGGGAATCATTAAAATATTGTTTTCCCATTTTCCCTACAATTTTCCCAGTTTTTCTCTTGATAAGAACATTGTCCTGGCAATAACTAACACAGTACAAAAAGAATTAGCCAACTCGGTCCAGTCATTCGGAAGTTATGCGCTTGCCAACACATTTAGCGATTCATTTTTATATTATAGACTAGCTGCGCCCCACGGTTTCACCCGCGTAAGTCCCAATCCCGCGGGAACTCCGGGATAAAAAGTAGCCTATATGTTATTCTGGGTCTTCAGCTAGCTACATACCAAATTTCATCGTAATCGGCTTTGTAGTTTTTGCGTGAAAGAGTAACAAACATCCATACATCCATACATACAAACTTTCGCATTTATAATATTAATAGGATTAATGCTGGATATTTTACAAAAACATTTTTTTTAATTGTTACCAAAATTATTATTAATTCAGGGTAAATAGCTTAACATCTGGCAACTGCCCAGCAGTTTGTCGTCAGTGGTTCTTGCTGAAGAAGAAGGCCTGGATGTATGTAACATTTTGGGGGCTACATACTATAATCACTATTGTTTATGTATACTATTAAGTTATAAAAATATCAATATTTACTTTTTTTCACTTTGAGTCGTCATGGACTGTTAGGTAGTATTGGTAGTTTCTTAAATATAATTTTTAAATTATTTTTGAGATAACATTTTTAGTAAGTCTTGTGGCAACTCGTAGTATACCTTCGGTAAAATCCACCCCTAAATGAGTAAGTGCTTACATTTCTTAATTGATTTAATTTTAATTATGTACGACGAAAACGTAAGACCGTAGCTACTCAATCCGTATCCTATCCGGCTTTTGCAAAGTGTATTTATACATATATATCATTCGCATCAGCCGGAGGACGTCCACTGCTGGCAAAGGCCTCCCCCAAAGAGCGCCACAAGTCACGTTCACCAGCCGCTTGTATCCATGCTTCGATCTTCGCTTCCCATGACTTTGATCAGATCATCAGTCCACCGGGTGATATACAACATATTCAAAATATACAACATAAATAGTACGCCTGTATAAATAAATAAATAAATATTCCTGGACAACTTACACAAATTGAATCTAACCCCAAAGTAAGCAAATTATATGCTTGTGTTATGGGTGTTAGTTAACGATACTAATACATAGAAATACTTAAATAGATACTAGAATAAATTTAATAAACACCCAGGCCCGAAAACGCAGACATCTAAATGTTCATCACACAAATGCCTGCCCCCGTCCGGCATCGAACCCGGGCCTCGCGGTTAGTCGGTGTAGCTAGGCGTGTACGCCAGCCACTCGACCAACGAGTCGGTATAGTTTAATAATTCATTTTAGATAATGGAATTTTCCTAACACTACGTAAGCATGCAGTTTTTGTCTATAACCAAAATATCTATAAGACTTGACTTATTGCAATTGTTGACAGCTACACTTATCCATATTATTATGCAAGCACTCGTAGAGTATATGACTATTTATTACAATATTAACTTTTTTGTGTTACTACATAGTAAGAATATTAACATGCATTTAGTTTTGCTTCTGCTTATAATTATATCATTTTCGTATTCATATTTAAAAATGTTACCACAATCTTTTTGCATATTTTTTTGTATTATTTTTGGATCTTTGTCTCAATGTAATAGACATGTATTGTCTGTGTACATACATAAATAAATTATTAGATGAGTGATATATCGTGACTATCACGTACAAATAATTAAAAATGTTTTACATGAATTATATATCTCACTGGACCGAAAAACGAATCTAGTCTTCAGTACTCCATAATATCTTACTTTTCCTACCTCACTACTTATTTCACTAACACGTACTTCAATTCCTATCATCTAGATATTAATACGCGATGCCAAAACTTTGGACCCCTTTTTACGAAAACTGCGCGGACGGAGGAGCATCAAATTTGGCACACTTGTAGTTTATGTGTAGGAGAAGTGCAGAACGCTAATCTTTTTCAATAATAATGCTTAAAAAATGCATTAAGTCAATAAATAAAACATTACCAACACTACCATGCATCTGACACACAAACAAACATATTGATGTTAACGATAAAAGATCACAGATGGCGCAGCATACAGTTTGGAAACAAAGTAGGTCTTGAGAAATGAAGGTGGCGTTCTTATCAACAAGATGTTAGAATTTAATATGGTCGAAATTCGACCAACGGGCGATCACTAGTTTAAATAATTACAGAACCATATATATGTAGATCCTTAGAATCCAAATTCATCCATTGACTGCAACAATCCATCATGACCTAGAGTATCAAAAGCTTTTTTAAAATCTATTAAAATTGCTTTTACCAATTGTTTATCTTAAACATCTGTGTTTACACAAATTTAAAATTTATTTAATACCATTGCTGTGCTTCTTTTAAGACTTAAGCTATACAAAAAATTTATGATAATATAAAATTTCTTTAAATAACCTGATATTTGCTTTATTAATATTTTTTCTGTTATTTTAGTAAAATATTTAATATGGCAATTAGTGTGAAGTTTGTGTAATCTTCATATATATTGATATGTATTGGTCTAATAAATAACTTTTTAAACACATCTGGATTAATGTCTTGTTTTAAGCGCATGTTTGAGAATTTTTCCTATGAAAAGACTTTTTTTGCCTTGATTAATTTTAAATCTTTGACCTTTATTTGAGACCAGCCATATGGTCTATATTTTCTACCAAAATATTTATTGGCGATAGGTTTGCCTATTACATTGTGGGACTTAGTGTCTTCGGCTAGTCGTGGGTGGCCTTGTTGTGCATCTGCCTACTTTTTCGAGGACATAGGAGTGAAGATACTTTTTTTACTTTTTACTTTTTGATTTGAGGATGCACCTCTTGAATAATCGTTTTATTTCTTTCAGACTATGTGTTTTGTTTGTAATTTTTGTATGCGGTGGTCTATATCCTTATAAACATCTACCTCGAAGTACTTAAGTCTTACACTTCCTTTTAGTTTATTTTATTAAAACTTTATTCTACACAAATAAAAATTCTTAGTACAAAAGGCGAAATTAATGCTATATGCATTCTCTCCCAGTCAACCTTTAGACTAACAGAGGTTAAATATGTAGTTACTTTTTAATTTACAAAAACAAATAATGAAATACATAAACTTGAATTTGATTGATGTTACTTCATACTGAAATATTAACACAACACAGTACTGTGTTTGTATACTTAATATATACTTAAATAAGATAGGTAATTCAGCAATATGTAACTACGTTATATAAAGAATTCACAATGTTTAGAGTTTATGGTAAATGTTTTAAAAGGGTATTGTTTTTTATATATACTTTTCTCCGTGTTGGTCCGGACTCCTTTGTAGAATAGACCATCTGCCTTCCTGTGCCAGGCAGCTCGTAAAAGGCGAGCATAGGGTTTCCGTCACTAACACTGTGACATCTGACTAGGTGGTAGAGTTTCGCAGCGACTCACCCGGATTGGTACCACCGCCTTACCTATTCCTGCCGCCATAACGTCATGACGTTTTCCGGTTCGGAGGGTAAGGTAGCCGGTTAACTTAATTATTATTAAAAAATTAACTTTTTGCTCAAGGCTTAACATCCCGGCCTCTGGTTGGCAACGGACCATTACCACCTTTGGTGTCTCTAGGCGGCGTGAATTTCTTACCATCAGGAAATCCGTCTGCCTGTTTGCCTTCCAATGTTATAAAAAAAATACTGCTATACCACTATTTTTTTTATTTTCCCTTGTTTTTGATTATAATTTAAATCATTCTATATTAAACTAGCATATAGTAGTATGTAGAATGTCCAAATTTTCGTCCTTAGTGGGTGTCTACTTAATATAACGACTCTACTTACTTTATTTTATGTAGTATAGCTAATCTTGTTTAAAATTTATTTCAGGTAGAAATGTGACATCTAAGTTTACTAAACAGTTGTTTATTAGTGCTTAAATTGATTAAAGTATTTATCTCAAGGGTTGTCTTTAGGTTAGACCTTGTCAGGGAGAACCTCTATAACTTAAGAAAACAGTGAAAAGAATATAATTAAAAACTATTTTGCTTTTCATTTGCTAGATTCTCTAAAACATTTCTTTAACACGAAAACTAATTATCCATTATTATGTTCCATACTTGTTGTATGGAGAATTCCATTCTTATGTTTTTTTGTGATATTAGAAGGCAAACACGCTGACGGATTTTCCGTTTGTAAAAAATTCACGCCGTCACCTCCAGACACAAAAGATGGTAATTGTGCGTTGCCTACCTATGACCGGGATGTTAGGCCTCGTACAAAAGTAAGTTTACTGGCTATGTTATCCTCTAAACCGGAACATGTTAACTGAAAGCATTGACGTTATGGTGGCAGGAATAGGTAAGGCGGTGGTACCAATCCGGGTGAGTCGCTGCGAAACTCTACCACCTAGTCAGATGTCACGGTGTTAGTGACAGTAAGCCTATGCTCGCCTTTTACGAGCTGCCTGGCAGAAAGGCAGATTGTCTATTCTGCAACGGAGCCCGGACTAACACGGGGAAAACGACTTTCTGCTGAGTCACTTTCACGACTGGAAATCTACGTTCTTGTTCGCCTTTCAACGTCATAAAGTTAATTTTCCCCATTTCCCAGACTGGGAGAATATTCCTTTAGGTATATTTTAATGTATTTTGTATGTAATGCATAAACTGGACTGAAGGTCATTAAAAATTGAAAAAACTTATTCTACAATATTAAAATAAAACTATAAATATAATATTAATATAGAAAAAGCTTTAAGAACAAGAACATGTGTAATTTTAGATTTGACACTTTAAAAATTAACTACCGCAAAATATTGTGATTGTAACTTATATCACAAATTGCTTAATTTTGTCCTTATCACGTTTAAACACAAATCCATGCTTTTACCAATGTGAATGGTTCTAAAACTATAATCAGGATGTGTTTGGCTTATGCAAAAAAAAAATTAATAAACAGTAGACTAGAAGAAACAGAATGATACTACAGAATGATCAATTACTTGACGTTGGCAAAGGAAGATGGCCGGATGGTATTCCCGCAGTTTT
>NJDD01001482.1:28469-62037 GCA_002245505.1 Calephelis nemesis | reverse complement strand
ACCCCCCCCGTTTTCCCCAGTCAGTACACAGAGATGTAGAAAAGACTTTCTGCCCCTAGCAGATCGTAAGCGGCGAACAGGATGAAACGGATCTTATTACCCACAAGACCACAGATGCCAGAGTGCTGTGCACTTTGTGCTGTGCTGTGTATGTTTGCCCGGTAGGGATCCACATTGTCACCTATTTCTGTCTGCCATATTGACAATGATATATTCCGGTTCGGACCGCAGACCAGCAGGATGACTTGGGCACAACACCCTGGTCACAGACAGCGACGCACCAACAACATCTAAGGTATCTATGGGCTGCCGTTAACTCTCAACTGTGGTCACGTGCTTGCTTGTTGTCCTTTGCCATAAAAGGTCCGTTTAAACCCGTGTTTATATTTCATACTACTTACTCAATTACATCGTAAAAAATAATAATTACCATACAATCGCAATAACAACGGACTGCAAAAAATATGTTGTTTATTCCTTATAATTCATGAGTTCTACAGAAATAATCACTGTTAATCTATTTATAATAACTTAAGGATTATACCTAATTGATTTGATTATTTAGCAATCCAAATTGACAGTAAACAAACTATGTATTTGACCGCCTCGTTGGTCGAGTGGCTAGCGTACACGCCTAAATACATCAACTTACCGCGAGGCTCGGGTTCGATTCCCGACGGGGGCTGGCATTAATGTGATGAACATTTAGATGTCTGCGTTTCCGGGTCTGGGTGTTTATTAACTTTATTCTTCTATATATTTAAGTATTTCTTTGTATTACAATCGTTGACTGACACCCATAACACAAACATATAATTTGCTTACTTTGGGGTTAGATTCAATTTGTGTAATTTATCCAAAGATATTTATTTATTTATTATGTGTTCACTTATTCATATTATTAAATTAAAAAAAAACACTTGTACTGTTTTATTAAATTATAAAGCTAAAGAGTTCGCTTATTTGATCGCGCTAATTTCAGAAACTACTGATCCGATTCGAAAAATTATTTAAATGTTAGCCCATTTATCGAAAAAGGCTAAATATCATCACGCTTACACCAATAGGAGCGCAGCATCAATGAAGAATCTTTCAAAATCGGGAGAATTTTCCCTATTGAGAGGTTCCACTGCGTGAGCTGCGTTAACGGTTAAAGTTTCGCAAAAATTATGTATTTTTTTATGATATTAGAAGGCAAACAAGCAGACGGATTTCCTGATGGTAAGAAATTCACGCCGCCTAGGAGACACCAAAGGTGTTCATTTTTGGAGGGCTTCATTTTTGGAGAGAAAGTTAGATGGTAAAACTATCAACAAAAGAGATCTAATATTCTGGACTCTACCTTGACCATTTTTGGTGTCTACAGGCCACGTATATATTATAGTATTAACAATAAAAATGAAAAAAAAAAACCGAACCGAAAAAACGAAAAAGATGGTCGTAATTTTTTTACAATTATTGAATTTAGAGTAAATTATGAGTAAAATTAGTTAATTTGGGTATAGATTACTTTAATTTTGTTCAGTGAAAGTGCACAAATGAAATAATCATAAACAAATTAGTGTATCATGAATTTTTCTCACTGCCGCCGAATCTCCCAAAGTGAGCTTGTGTGAAGTGACCATCCCTTTACTCAAGACCCTGACGTGATTTTATAAATAGTGACTAATGACTGTATAAGAATAATTAATACGGAAGACATGTGACTAATGACTGTATAAGAATTTATTAATACGGAAGAAGTGGCAGCATGGCCTAAAGGTCTTAACCGGCCCCAGAAAGGGGCAAATTAACTTAAAAAAAATGACTTTGATTTCAATCAGTTTGGCGCAACTTTCATATAAAAAAATAAAAAAAATAAGTTTGCTATGTTTTTTACACGCCCAAATCATATGACACTAGTTGCCTTATATCTGAGTGCCTTTATATTTACTTTCAAATTATACGGGTTATAATTTTTCAAGTAAACTTTATACAAATTCGGGTTTGCTATGTATCTATGGAAGTCCCGCCTCTTATTACGTAGTATTTATATACTCTTTGATTTCAATGATGACGTCAGTTAGTCACAAAAAATGTGTATTTTTCAAATTTTTTAAAATTCTAGCATTAAACTCAAATTTGTCAATGAAAACAACACTCTTTTAAATAAAAAAAGTCTTTTTCGGTCAAAAATAACGAAAAACTCGAATAGAATACACATGAAAAGTGTAACTAACACATAACCTCCTCCTTTCTTAGAAAAACTTGGAAAACAATAATACAACAAGTTATTTTGAATTGATTTCCCTTTGTTGCGTCACGTAATGAAGCTGAATGTTTTTTTCAGCATACCGACGTACGCACGAGTCTTAGCACGTGCAGTTAATAGCGCATGCGATTTGCTCCTATTATTATTACTAAAAATATTTACGCAATCAATTTCAATTTAAAAAAATATGGACGGGTTGCACTTCAGGAGTGCCGGCAGAAGTGAAAACTTGAATATTAACGTTGTGCAATTTGGATATTTTGGAATGGTTAGGGAATAATTTTGCAAGAATTGCTTTAATTATCAGTATGAAAGTACTTTCATTTACGTGGTAGAATACAATATCCATTTATTGCGCTATCGTAAACAAACACGAAAACACGAACACTCGCGCAAGAGCCCTGCGCCGTCTAAACGAAACAGTAGGCGCTGGCATACATTTTCGCAGCGCCGTAGAAAGAGAGCGGGATACTTCCTCTCCTACGCCGCGCCGGCTGTTGTTAGATGCCAAATACTTCTTTTTCTTCCATGCGTTAAAAGAGGGTCTAGGAAGACATTCACAAGATTGGAACTCCAATAGAACAGTGTATGCAACATTGTATTGTTTTTTATAGACCTCTGCCCTACAGTATGTATCTCAATATTTCGCTTCTATCGTTTAAGTATCTGTCGAGAATACTCTCGATATTTGCGAGAATATTCTCCCCGTGTTGGTCCGGGCTTCTTTGTAGAATAGACCATCTGCCTTCCTTGCCTTGCTCGTAAAAGGCGAGCAAAGGCTCACCGTCACTAACACCGTGAATTCTGACTAGGTGGTAGAAGTTTAGCAGCGACTCGCCCGGATTGGTACCACCGCCTTACCTATTCCTGCCGCCATAACGTCATGACGTGTTCCGGTTCGGAGGGTAAGGTAGCCGGTAAACTTACTTTTGCTCGAGGCCTAACAACCCGGCCCCAGGTTGGCAACACACCATTACCACCTTTGGTGTCTCTAGGCGACGTGAATTTCTTACCATCAGGAAATCCGTCTGCTTGTTTGCCTTCCAATATCATAAAAAAAAAACATTTCTCCTCGGCTAGACTGACGCTTATCTTCGGCGACCATGCGTTATCGTAGGGTCCTTCATGTCTAAGGATACAACTGTTAGTAATTTCTTCTGCTAAAGTTTCAATTTGATATGTTTTGCTGAAGCATTGAGGGAGTTTTTTTTTGAATGACTAATGTGTTGCCAACCTCGCGGTTTTTACAACTTCACCGGACTTTTTGGGCCGAGCAGAGTGCTCAGCCCGAGACATCATTATTTAGATGGATTGGACTGTTCCCTACAACGCCAGCAACAAGGGCTGTCTCCCGGGAGACCGTACCTCGACTTGGTGCTGCGTTCTGGTTGCTGGGTGAACTTGATGAAGGAATAGTGGCGTCTCGTCGCTCGGCGTTAGGCGCCGGGCGCAAAAGAGGTCTTTGTCGCCGAGGGCAGCGGCGACGGTGTTGTGTAGTGTAGTTTGAGTTGGGAGGGAGGCTCGCGTTTGCCGCGGCTATTGGATCCGGAGGATCCGATAGGACGTGACGGGATCTTACATCACACGACACCGTCGCCTCCGGTCTCGGCGACGAAGACCTCTCTTGCGCCCGGCGCCTAACGCCGGGCAAAGAGCCGCCAATACTCCTCCTTCCAATCCACCCAGTAACCAGAACGCAGCACCAAGTCGAGGTACGGTCTCCCGGGAGACAACCCTTGTTGCTGGCGTTGTAGGGAACAGTCCAATCCATCTAAATAATGATGTCTCGGGCTGAGCACTCTGCTCGGCCCACAAAGCTCGGTGAAGTTGCATAAAATCGCGAGATTAGCAACAAATTAGTCATTCAAAAAAAAAAAAAAAAAGACGGGATCTTCTAAGTATGGCAGGCGCGTTTACGGCCAGTTTGGGAGAGAGTTTTCGTTTCCGGTTTGTGGTTTGAAAATGTATTTTACGAGATTGAGCCTTAGGAATATACTATAACAGTCTATTTACAATCATCTTACAATTTCCAGGATTTTTAATCATTGAAAGAAAGAAAGAAAGAAAATTATTTATTTGCGGAATATGTGTGTAAATGAGATGTTACAAAAATATTTAAGTATATCAGCATATTCTGCCACATTTTAGTGTGCAAAAATTTTAATATTGTTAAAAAAAATATTTAATTACATACGCTTTAACTTTTAAGCCAATTATTTATATTTATAGCTAGTTTGATTATTTTAAAAATGAAATTTATTTGCCAAAAATGTGTGTAAAAAAACTATAACAAAAGACATTTGTTAATACCAACATATTCTACCACATTATGGTGTAAATATCTTTAAAATTTTACTAATTTATTATTAAGATTTGTAACATATTATGTTTCAAATATTTGAACAAAATTTTAAAATATAATTAGGTTTAACCCTAACTACCATAAGCTACCACCGTTTCCAAGCCTAGCCAGTTAGGAGAAGAAACGGCGAAACAAACATTGGCAACAATCCAATTAGTCTACTGTAAACTAGTTGTTAGACATGGGCACATTTCAAACAATACTGTTTATAATGTGGAAAAAAATAAATATCTTCATATCAATATCGAAACGATAGGCAGAGATACAACTAAGGCAACCACGATTTTGCCAAAGGTAAGTCCTAAGTCCTAATGTGATATGTGGTAAAACTATCGCCGACGAGGCACTTATTCAATTTTGGATATTTGTATTCGAAAACTGAAAAAAGCCATTTTGGTTTATCCGGTCCTGAAATTGAACCTGCCACCTCACGTAATAAAAGTCGACATGTAGTCGATACCAACATCGGACCAATAGACTACAGAAGTAATGATTTTTAGTGAACAGTAAAATTTATACTATAATTATAAGCTGAGTTTTACGTTGTGTCTTATTTTACATGTATTTCTAAGTACAGTTTCCATTATTCGTGGTTTTCAAGTTGAATTAAGACGTCAAGTAAATGATATGACACACTGAAGCACTTTAGAAGCCGGCAGCGCCAACTACAGGCTTTACATATAATATCACAGCCATGTTTGTTACAAAAGCTTAAGATAGTCAAGTAAATGTAGAATTTTGGAGTACAAAGGTATGAAAATACCTTCTTGTGTAAGTATTCGAGTGCGTGTTTTGAAACAAAACGTTGGATAACCAATAAACTCGTGTAAGAAGCTTAAAATTACAGCTTCGGGTTTGTAAAGCACTATTAAACGTTTGCTGTCTTATTAATAATCATGGAGTAACGTAGGAGCTAACTTAAGTTGATATTATAGTCTGTATCCCAGTCGGGGAAAGGCAAAGGATCTGAGTCCATACAGCCACGTCTTCCGTATTAATAAATCTTTTAATGTTATATTTTCAATTTGTATCTTCCGTATTAATTCTTTGTTTTAGTCATTAGTTACTATTTAGCAAAGTCATGTCTGGGTCTTGAGTAAAGCGGTGGTTTCGTTACACAAGTTCGTCTATGAGATTTTGCGGCAGCCAGGAAATTCACGATACACTAATTTCTTCATGATTATTTCATTTGTGCACTTTCACTGAACAAAATTAAACTAATTCCCACCAAAATTAACCAATTTTACTCATATTTTACACTTAATTCAATAGTTGTGAAAAAATTACGACCATCTTCATTCACGATGGCGCCAAAACTCATAGTCTGTATCACATTGTAATAAAGATTAATTATGATACCATAGAGTATAGTACGTTAGAGTACTTTACTCCGTATAGTAATCCATCAAATAATAAAAGACATTGACATTAACAGCTACTTTTCCTTATGTTGGTACGAGTTCGCTGTTCGCTGAAAATGGACCTTCAACACTCTGCTAGGCAGCTCGTAAGAGGCAAGCACTGGTTAAAATTGGTTAAAATCACTAACAAAACTCTCTGTGGTCTAGCGGTTCAGTTGTTGGACTTGACTGCATGGGGTCGCGGGTTCGAATCCCGGGTCGGGCAACAAAAAGAAAATTGGGGTTTTTCAATTTTCTAATAAAAAAAAAATGTTGCTCGGGATTGGAAATGTGCCCGGTTGGCGATAGGCTTGCCACCTATCACATTGTGGGACTTAGTGTCTTTGGCTAGTCGTGGGTATCCTGGTTGTGCCTCTGCCTACCTCTTCGGGGATATGGGCGTGAAGATACTAACAAAACCACCGGTGGTAGAGTGCTGATCACCAACTTGCCCAGCTATTTCTGATGATGAATCTGTCATGTTCCGGCCCGGACGGTAGGATAGCCGGTAGCCTTGCACAATATGCTTTACATATCGGCCACAGTGCAGTGACGCACCTGTAACATCTATGGTCTCTATAGGCTCTTACCATCACGAGAGACGTGTGCTTGTTCGATGACCTCTCATATAATAATGTAGTAATATTTCGACGTATCTTACATAAAAAGGAAATATCAAAAAATTGAATGTTTTTTTGACTTGACAACGTCTTAAATTAGTTGTGGCTCGGTGTCACTCTTGAAAAAGTGTAACGTCACATCACGTCTTACGTCTGTTACGATGAGTCACCGAACGAGAGAGAGGCCCGCCGCCTTGCGTCTCTCTCCCACATATCCTACCGATAAAAAGATGTTGCCCGTAAAACCGACTTTACAGGCAACCATTTTTTTATGATATTAAAAGGCAAACAAGGAAAAGATAGTAATGGTGCCAACCTGAGGCCAGAATGTTAGGCCTCGAGCAAAAGTAAGTTTACCGGCTACCTTATTCTCCGAACCGGATGGCGGCAGGAATAGATAAGGCAGTGGAAACTCTACCACCTAGTCAGATGTCACGGTGTTAGTGACAGGAAGCCTTATACAAGAGCAGGTGGTTAATTGTGCAAGGAGCCCGGACCAACAATGGGAAAAGGTTTAAAGTTTAAGAGTATAGTGTATAAGTACAGTGTTTTCTACAAAAAAGTGTGTGTACAAAAAGTTTTAAAGTTTCCTATCTGGACAATTGGTAATAAAATGTAATGAACATTGATCAGTACACAGTTATTTTTAACCTGAAATTTAAACCATAAATGAGTTGGTAGAGTTGTGCTTGCTGAGTTATGAACGCCCTCTTTGCTCAATAAAACGATCTAATTTGTCTAACGCGATCACTTGGTCCACTGGTCATGTAAATCTTTCACCTAATTAACCCTTTCAGAGGACTACCCCACTTCAAAGGTGATTTAAAACAACGTGTTTAATAAAATACTGTAACCTGCTGAACCGATACGACAAAGGTATACTCCATGCGGCATTTAGGTTAATCTTCGATAAATTCTTGGTTATAATTTTAAAAGAATGTTTTTATGGTCGTTCGCTTTTAATTTATATTAAGCGCAGAAAAAAAAACGAAACCAATTTCATTATCAATTAAAGGGTGCATAAAAAATTATACATTATCTTCTTGTATATAAAAATCAAATTCTGTCCGTTACTTTGTTCAAAATCGAACAGCTGGAGCGATTTGGCTAATTTTGGTCTTGAATTATTTGTGAAAGTCCAGGGAAGGTTTAAAATATAAGAAAAAATTAAAACTTGGAAAAACAACCCTTAGGTTTTCTGTAGAAACAGAACGGGTGGAGCAAAGTTCGCCGAGATAGCTTGTTGGCGGAAGAGTTTGACGAATTTTATCTGGGTCCATCTTGGGATCATAACCGAATTTTCAAAAAGGAATCAGCAAAATACATTTGTTAGAAGGCAAATAATCGCATAACAAACATACAAACGAATAGATACCATAATATTTTTACATAAATACATTAAAAATACTCGATTAATAAAACAATGTAAATAAACGATTGACTTCTTTAGATTTAGATTCTCTAAAATAGGTACCTTAAAAAAGCAAGGCGAAAGAAATCATTACGCACATTTTTAAGAGACTTCGAGTCTATGGTTATATATGTTCGAGCACTACATCTTTAAGTATTTAATCGATTTCTCCATCATATCGATACCGATTTTAAAACACCTTTTTTTATTTGAAACAGCTTTCTTCTGAGGTGTTCCTATTGTCATGATGCCAAGGCTGAAATTCATCATTTAAGTGTGTCGAACTGATTTACTTTTTTATTTTTTCTGCGCTAAACTCATTTGTATATTCATTTAAGTAGCGAAACTAGCTTTTTTTTCTTTTCTTTCTTTGGGTTTTGGCCTTCACGTTAGTATTTAGCCATTAGTCAAGTACAAATTTGCATGGAATTTTATATCAATTTCAATTAATTATTATTAGTCATCAGTCATAAGTCGTCAGGAAGTCATAAAGCGGTAGCTCATTACACAAGCTCTTTAATGAGATTTGGCGGCAACGAGGAAATACACGATACGCTAATATTTCAGTGATTATTTCACTTGTGCTCTTGTACAAAATGCCACCAAATTTGACTAATTTCACTTAATATTAACACGAAATTCAATAATTATGAAAAAACTTCGACCATCTTTTCTCTCGATGGCACCAAAACTCCCGAAATTCTTCCACCCCATAACACAGAATATACAACAGCAATAACTTTTTATATGTAGAACAGCTAGATATTGTAACCTGTCTGGCATCTTACTGAAGCACATATTTACGCTGTGACTGAAGCGCACGTAGAACCATTTGATAACACCGGCAGTGATATGGTACTTTTGAAAGTGGTTTAGAAGTACTGGTGAGATTCAGTCACTTGGTATAAACATGTTTTAATTCTATTCTTAACTCCGATCAATCTATTGGTACATATAATGTATAATAAATCTGTAGAAAGGTCAATTCTGTGCATTGAAAATATTGAAAAAATAAATAGCAGGGGCTATTACTGGATCGATACCAAACCTAAATATGTGATTAAAAATGTTTTTGTCTGTCTGTCTGTATGTTCAGGCATCACGTGAAAACTAACGGTTCGATTTCAATAAAAACTTGGTTTAATTATACCTTATTATCCTGGGCATAAAATGGGATACTTTTTATCCTGAAAAAATACGAAGAAAAAAATAAATCTTAATTTTTCAGTTTTATCACGCGAAGACCGACATCCGCGCGGTCGGAGTCGCGGGCGGAAGCTAGTTTTAAATAAATAATAATCTTTAAATAATTACGCGGATCTATCTATACATACCCATCTTCCTTCGCATCACAGCTTCATATTCATTACCCTTTTCATACAAACACGCCGGTTTCGGAGACGCTTAACACCACCCTTGGATAAAACCTGAGTGATTTGAGAATTAAAATGTACTAGCTACGGCGTGACTAAATGTCACCAAACTAAACTTAAACATGTAGTGTTATTGATTAAGACTTTAACATTCCAAATAACTAACATAATAAATAACCTTAATATTAAAATTTTCAATGTACCCCTGACAAAATCTGTAATGTAGCCAATAATCATCTCGATTACGACAGTCAAAAATCCACATCGAAATCTATCCAACCGTTCAAAAGAGGTTGCCACAGACAGACACACACAGATACACAAAACTCAAAATACTTGTCTCAATGCAATTAAAAAAATTAAAGTGCAACAAGACTCGAGCATTCCTCGATTTAAATCAGTCTTTCACAATATAAAATAATACGTACGAAATTCCAAATACAAAAAACCATAAGTATGCGCTAGTCTCACGGAATTCCAAATCTGAATTCCTGGTTATCTATTACGGAAACCGTAAGTCTGCACCCGGCGCAGCGCAGTAGAACTGCAAAAACCGACTAAAACTTTTCGTTAGGTACCACAACGCGATTTGATATTTTTTTTTCTAAAGAAGTTATCCCGAAAAGATCACACATAAATTTTATCAACATCCTATTAGTAGTTTTTGAAGTTTAAGCACTATTAAATACTTTAAAAAACTGGAGGATCTTAATCTTATACCTTTATATGAGCAATTCTTGTATATATATATATATATATATATAATTGGAATCTCGGAATCGGCTCTAACGATTTTCATGAAATTTAGTACGTAGGGGGTTTCGGGGGCCACAAATCGATCTAGCTAGGAATCATTCAAAAAAAATAATACCGAGCGAAGCTCGGACATCCAGATATTTTATTTAATATGGCAACACCTCAGAATCATCACACTAGTCTACAAAAAAAATTTGGTTTGGTGTAGCTCTGTAGTCGGTAAAGTAAGTAGTATAAATGACATTGTTGCTAGTAGATGACAGCTGACAGCTCTATTTTACCTACAAATCTCATTTTAACTTTTCAACCGACGAAAAAAGAGGAGGTTCTGAATTCGACCCGTATGTTTTTTTTGTATGTATGTTTCGCGATTATTCCGGTATTTGTGGACGGATTTTCAAAATTGTTTTTTAATTGAAAGCCTGTACTCCCGCGGTGGTCCCATTATAATTTGGTCCAGGGGCTCTACCATAAACGCTTATAGCAGTATTATTTCCATCTTACTAAATGTCTGCCTTTATAAGCAACTTTATAGTATACGTCATAAGGTTGGCTATCTCGACTGACAATTAGTATTGTTGAAATAGTACTGTTTGAAGAGCTTATGATAACCCCTACATTAGCAATCATGAGCAAACCACATATTATGTTCCAAATTTGAAGTCGGTTTTTTGCAGTTTTACTGCGTTTAAATTATTTCTGGTTTTATTCGAAATCTGTCCGTATAACAATTACTTTTATGACATTATGTAATTGTACAAATTATCCAGGATAATCTCACTTAAGAAAATCACTCAAAAAATGTTTTTCTTTATGTACAATTTCCAAATAAATGAATACTTTCTCAAATTTTGAACAAGAGCTAATATGAAAAAAGTGACTGGATTTCTCTTATCAGCTCACCAAATATACCTAAAATCAGGAATATAATCTTAGGCACCAAAATGAGTGTAGCTCAGTGTTACCTATATTTTTACAAAAAAAACATTAATATTGTCTGGCCATTGGCCGAATAATCGCGTTATAAACTGCAAAAAAACACAGTTGAATTGATAATCTCTTTCTTTTTCTTTGCCTTACTGCCAGGCAGCTCGTAAAGGGCGAGCATAGGCTCACCGCCACTAACACCGTGACATCTTACTCGGTGGTAGAGTTTCGCAGCGACTCGCCCGGATTGGTACCACCGCCTTACAAATTCCTGCCACCATAGCAGCAATGCTTGCTGTTGACGTTTTCCGGTTGGAGGGTAAGGTAGCCGGTAAACTGACTTTTGCTCGAGGCCTTACATCCCGGCCTCAGGTTGGCAACGGATCATTACCATCTTTAGTGTCTCTAGGCGACGTGAATTTCTTACCATTAGGAAATCCGTCTGCTTGTTTGCTTTCCAATATTATATAAAAAAAAGAATTGATATAAATGCCGGGCTTCTTTGCAGAATAGACCATTTGCCTTCCTTGCCAGGCAGCATATAAAAGGTGAACATAGGCTCACCGTCACTAACACCTTGACATCTGACTAGGTGGTAGAGTTTAGCTGCGACTCGCCCGGATTGGTACCACCGTCTTACTTATTCCTGCCGCCATAACGTCATGACGTTCCGGTTCGGAGGGTAAGGTAACCGGTAAACTGACTTTTGCTCCAGACCTTACATCCGGCATCAGGAAATCCGTCTGCTTGTTTGCCTTCCAATATTATATAGAAAAAAGAATTGATAGAAATGAGCAATTATTTACGGTGTGCTGTATATTATACACACAGCTTAGTAAAAATAATACATTTTATACAATCACTTAGAGAGTGAAGTGAAAATGGAATACCCAAGTAATTGTTTTAAAAGCTTTTGTATTGATGTCCACACACTTTATTGGAGAGGATTGATGGGTTACCTATCAATTAGTGTAAAATAGTGTATTGCGTTTAAATATTACAACGACTATGTGTCATAGAGGCAGAGGTGTAACTAGTACAACTTTGATTTGTTAGTGAAGCTCTTTCGTGATTTTTTTAGTTACAAATGTCAAAAAAAGTGTTTTTAGCCTCATATCCCCGAAGAGGCAGGAAGAGGCACGATCAGGATCACGGTTATATATAGCCAATATTACTTTATATATTAACTATATAGTTGTTATATAGCCCTGATGATGCTTGTATAGCGAAACCGGTTGGCTAAATCATTAAAATAAAAACTAATAAAATATATTATATGGCAAGTGTTTCTAAATAAATTGCATCAAAAAAAAGGAAATTTGGTTTTTGAAAATTTTCTAATAAAAAGAAAATGTTGCTCGGGATTGGATATGTGCCCGGTTGGCGATAGGCTTGCCACTTATCACATTGTGGGACTTGGCGTTTTCGGCAAGGTTTGGGTGCCCTGGTTGTGCCTTTGCCTACCTCTTCGGGATATGGGCGTGAAGATACTTTTAAAAATGTGTGTATTTGTAGTGTTGTTGTTTCATCAAAATAAGTCAATACACGTACATACGTTTCACATAGGAACGTTCACACATATCTCTGTATGTCTGTGTGTGTGGTCTAGCGGTTCAGTTGTTGGAGTCGACTGCATGAGGTTCTGGGTTCGAATCCTGGGTCGGGCAACAAAAAGAAAATTGGGTTTTCCAATTTTTTAATAAAAAGAACGTTGCTCGGGATTGGATATGTGCCCGGTTGACCTACCTCTTCGGGGATAGGGGCGTGAAGATACTTTGTATTTACTTTTTTTAGTACGTATATACAAAGTACATTACTCTCCTTCGCGAAGCGCAATGGGGTTGAAGTTTAATGTGCTTCTAATAGTGTAAGTACTTTTAAATGCCATTATATTTAATTTGCATACTTTTGATTAAGTATCCCATAAAATGAAAGGTTGACTGCCTCGTTGGTCAAGTGGGTAGCGTACACGCCTAACTGCATCGACCAACCGCGAGGCTCGGGTTCAACTCCCGACGGGGGCAGGTATTTGTGCTGTATTTCTGCGTCTGGGTGTTTATCAAATTTATTCTGGTATATATCTAAGTAAATCTATATATTAGTGTCGTTGACTTACACCTATTAGACAAGCATATAATTTGCTTACTTTGGGGTAGTATTCAATTTGTGTAACTTGTCCAGGGCAATTTATTTATTTAATTTTATTTATTTAAAAGGTGATTTTCCGTTATCTTTTGAGTTCGGGATGCTTATTTACATTTAAATACCAGAGAGATGGTTTTTGGTCTAAAAACTCGATTGGAAACTAAGTTCAATCGGTAACTTTACAGCAGTAAACTTTGTTCTACCATTTTTCGTTTTCCCAGGTCTTCTGTTCAACTGTGAAAACATAACAGAGACTAGACTTCTTACAACAAAAATTAACCCAAAAAACATGGATAGAAATTAGATTCTCAATCAATGATACACTGACACTTCATCCACGTAGTGGCTATTAGTTGTATGTTAATTTTAAATAGTGTGTATCTAAAATGGCGTCTAAATATTTTATGTGGTAATGCGGTAGATTGAACTTTTTAGTACGGTACAATTAGAGACCAATAAGAAAGTAATTTATTGGTCTGAGGGTAAAATACAATAATGCTACGTTAAATATTATTTGATGACATGAAATTAAAAAACGTTCTAGACGTTAGTAAACACGTCTTCTAACAAAGGTAAACTTGAAAGAAAATTTGTTTCCATCTTCCGATTTTTTATTAATTTGGCTTAAATCTACGGTTCTGATGAATACAAACTAATGTTTAATTCTTCTTCTTTTATAAAATGCCTTTCGATCGTTTTTCACTACTAAGTTTGCCAATGTAGTACTTAATTCTTATACAGTCGTTAGTTACTATGTACAAAGTCATGTCAGGTCAGAGTCTTGAGTAAAGCGGTGGCTTCGTTACTCAAGCTCATCTAGTGAGATTTGACGGCAGCGAGGAAATAGTCGATACACTAATTTATTTGCGGTTATTTCATTTCTTCGCTTTCACTGAACAAAATTGATCTAATTCCCACCTAAATTAACCAATTTCACTCAAAATAAACACGAAATTCAATAATAATGAAAAAAATTACGACCGTCTTCATTCACGATGGCGCCAAAACTCAACTAATGTTTACAACCGTCTATTACCTATATTATGACATTAGTTGTCGTGAAACAACAATGACACGTCCGCCTGACTCTGCTACTAAGCGGTGAGTGACATCTTATTTCCTTACATGACAGCTAGTGCCGCGGTATTCAGGGAAACTAACCGGAAATCAAAATGTTTCATTTTACATATTTGTGCTCAACTATTTTATTTTGTGAAGTTTATTTCAGTAATGTACTTTAAACTATCAGGTAAACATTTCTCTATAGTGCAAGGCAAATAAAATGTATAGCGTCACGTTTCAGACTGGAAGGTAGCGTAGGCGTAGAACTCTAACACCTATATAGGCCATGGTTTTCTGGTCACTGTCATTTGACTGTATATACGGTACACGTACTAAAACAATATTTTTTAATCTGACAGTATGTCTGACTGTTCTTTCACTGACAGGTAGCTGATGTGGTAAAGAGTAACTTGAGCTACTTTTATGAGAAAAACTGAATAACTAAATCACTTTTTTTGTTAAATTTCACACGGACGAAATCGCAGTCACAACTAGTATTGTAATAACTTTTTATTTGTATTTGTGAAAATGATAGTTATACTTGTATTTGCGGTATTCAAAAATGTGGTATGTATATTTAAGAAACTGCTGTCTACATTTTTATAAACCCATTTTTGTAAAAAGTTTCTACCGAGACTTCGCATAGTATTTTTTCACATTTTAACTCTATTATTTTAAAAGTTTGAAGGGAAAATCTCGACAAAAACTTTTAACGAAATTTGGTAGAAAAAAAATATAGTCAGAAGTTTTTAACATATACCTACCAAATTTTCAAACGATTACTGTTGAGAAAAAATGTTTTTAAGAAAATAAATAATATGAAGACTATCTACAGATATTCAGCACCTAAAGGTGTAACAAAAATAGTTTTAGTTCACTATATGGGGAGCGTCCCCTCAAAGAATTTATTTTTAATTTTTGTAAGAAAATTGTAAAGCGATTCACGAAATAGAACCACTACTTACAAAGTTATTTTATTAATTAGACGATACCTATAAAGTTTCAATATTGAGACTATATTTTAAAGTTTAATTTAGTTTGGGGATAAAATAATTGTGGCAAACGGACGGACCACGGACGGAAAGACGTATATGCTGAATATATAAGGGTTCTCTTATTGCAATTCTGCTACAGACTTCTAAAAAACTATTGTAAAAAGATTCAAAGAGTATCCAGAATATATTATGTAAGCTAAAGTAAAAAAAATTAAGCGATAAATCAAACCAAAATTCGTATAAAGTATTGAAGTTGTCACATCCGCGTACTAAGTAGGTCGTCCGTTATCCCATACATTTAGGAGCGGGCAAACCTCACAGGATATCGTAATTGACATGTCATGACCAGTTAGGGACACAAAAGGACAGAGATTGTAGAAAATTTCCCGCACAGATAATAACATCCCGGCAAATAGGTTTCAGTGTGACCACGGCCCTGCGGCCGACAACCAACAAATGCAGATTGGTGTATTACATTTTCCTCTAAAAATATTATAAGTCGCGTTTTTATGTCAACCGGTTTCAAATAAATATAATTTGGTGTCGTGGGACACCAGGTAGGAACGAAGTTCCTTCGGCTAATGTAGAATCGACACAATTCATGAGAATATACTATGCATTGGCGGGGTGGAGTGAGGGAGAAACAGAAAGGTATTATACACTACTCGTTCGTGTATATGACTGTCGCGCCTGCGCACGTCTTATTTAACGGTTTTATTCCACGGACTTTTTTTACTTTTTTCTTATGGTTTTTACTATCACATTTTTCAGGGTTATTTACGAGTTTTGGGATTAAATATTGAACTCTGAATTAGATTCTAATTAGGGTTAAAGAACTTGTATGACTATGCAAACGGTCATTAGTTCAATTTACTGAAATAAGTAAAAAACCTCCGACAAAACATATCCCAATTTTAAATAGAAAACCACATCGAAATCGATCTTTTCATAAATGAGCTATGATGCCACAGACTTACATTCACACTCACACACAGTCAATTAAAAATATTAGTCATTGAAGGAAGGAAGAAAGGTAGAAGGGCTAATTAATTGATTAAAAAATTTCCTCTACGTAACTACAATACAAAACACAACATAATAACTCAGTGTTAATACATTGTAACTTTCACGAACCAAGAACGTGTAAAATTGAAACACAAATGCAACTACTGTGTGTACTTTAATTAACTCTAACTAAACAGTAACGTTAACTGAAAAGTTTGCAATAATAAACCCTTTCTGTATTAGGTACTTCCCTTCACGAAATAAGGCACATCCTTATTGTCCGTATTGTATGTCCACGTTTGCGTAGTTTCGTGACTTTCAGAACAAAAGAAAAATCCTCTCAGACCTGTCCAGCTTCTTCCAGACATTACCTTTTCATACAAACAAGACGGTTTCTAAGAACCTTGGACAATACCAGAGCGATTTCATCGTGGAATATCAACCTAGGTCTCCTCGAGTACCTACATCTATCCACATTGGCGTTGTATATCTGCTTTTTTAATCTTCCATCTGTCATTCTTTCCACATTACCAAAACAATTGAGAAGGCCCATATTCATTTTAACACCAACACTTTCTTTTAGTCCCACTCTACTATATTATACTACCGTTGTGTACACTCTACTACATATAGTAGCTGCCTGTTCCGGCTTCGCTCGGATGGTAATTTTTTTGAACATAAATTGAGATGTGAACTACCCTATCTTTTAAGTTAGATCAAACTGCATACGGTGTGCAAATTTGATTGAAATCGGTTAAGTAGTTAGTAGTGGACTCCTACCATCGCGGACAAACAACGTGACACGTAATTTACATATATTAAGATTACGTATATTAAATGTCTATTTTTATGTGTCTATGTTGTATGAATATAAAAAGTGAGCGAGTATGCTAAATTATTGAAGTTATACTTCTTTTGGCGCGTTAGGAAAAAATGATGAGGGTAAATTTTTACGATGCGCGCGCACACCGTCACGAAAAACCGACATGATGAAGTTAGCTATAGATAACATTTTAGTTTTTCAAAAAAAGGTACCAACAAAGTAAAAGTAAGGACATCTACGTTTGTTTGCGTGAGAACTGACAACTGTATTCACAATATTTCTTTATTTCTATGGTTAGTGTCATTTTGTCTACAAATGTAAAATAAGACAAAAGATAAAAAATTTAAAAAGATTTTTATCTTATTACGCCGAAGAAGTATAACTTAAGTAACGCGTGTACATAAGTACACACACAATTTTTTTTTAATATTATTAAATTTACTTAGTTTGAAAAAATGCAGAACCCAGTAGAAACAGGTACAAGTTAAAATTAGATTGTAATTTGTAATTTTAATCTAGATTATATTGTAAATATTATTATTGAAAAAAGACAAGCCCGCTGAGTTTCTTTCGCCGAATCTTCTTAGTGTGAGGCCGTGATTCCGATCCGGTGGTAGTTTAAAAAAATGTCGACGTGCACAAATACCACTTGTATGGTTCATGTGAATAAAGATTATTCTGATTCTGAAACGAAGTTCCTTTCGCGAATCTAACGTGTAGTACGTAGTAGTAAAACTTCGTTTCAAGGATAAGTGCAAGAAGTGTCGAGAAGAAGTCTTGGTCCGGGCGGGAACTCGTGTTGGTCCGGGCTCCTTTGTAGAATAAACTATCTGCCTTCCTGCCTGGCAACTCTTAAAAGGCGTGCATAGGCTAACCGTCANCAAGGTAGCAGAGTTTCGCAGCGACTGATTGGTACCACCGCCTTGCCTATTCCAGCCGTCATAGACAAAAATTGTATTTTTTTTTAATTTTAGTTTACCGTGTTGGTCCAGGCTTCTTTGCAGAATAGAGTATCTGTCTTCCTGCCTTGCCTATACCTGTCGCCATGACGTCAGCGCTTGCTGCTGATGTGTTCCGATTCGGAGATAAGGTAGCCGGTAAACTTACTTTTGCTTGAGGCCTAAGAACCCGGCTTCACCACTACCACCTTCGATGTCTCCAGACGACGTGAGTTTCTTACCATCAAGAAATCTGCTTGTTTGTCTTCCAATATCATAAAAATGTGTTTTATTCTGCTACAGTATGATATTTTTGTTCCTCCATTTCTTACCACGCAGTAAAAATGCATCCAAGGACCAATTACATTTTCCATCGTAGTTAGATTTTGATGTTAATTGAATTGTATTCAGATTGCAAGCAGCAGTCGGAGTGGTTATAATTGTGTTACATGTAAACATGTTACAGTGACAAGCTGAAAGCTCTAGCATACGTTTTTAGAGTTCGGTTATTCCACATGAAAATAGCTTGTGTTAAATTTCAGGATATTTTCTTCATCCTGTAAACTAAAGAAAAATCCTGTGAAGTATAATATGTCAAAGCGTCACTTTCTACATTCACTGTGATTTAGGTTGATTTTGACTTTTATTGCTTGTTCGAAATTCTAATCTATATATTAATACGTAATGCCAAAACATTGCACCCCTTTTTACAAAAATTGCGCTGACGGAGGAGTATGAAATTTGACACACTTATAGTTTATGTGTAGGAAAAGTGCAGAACGCTTATACTTTTAATGATAATGTTTATAAAGTGCATTAATTTAAAAAATAAAACACCTTGCGTTTGACATACACAAACAAATATATTGATGATAACAATAAAAGATCACAAATCGTCCCTCGCATGACTAACTGTCCTATCTCAGTTTAGACAATTTCCAGAAGCCACGCTTTTTCAGTTTGGTAATTTTAAGTTGAGTTTCTAGTTATACTTTAGAGAAATGTCAATAAGTCGAGAATCAATGATCGTACAATTACGTGGGTTAGAGAAATTGTAGATAACTAATTCAAGAAGATATTTTTAGTCCTAAGTCCCAACTCAAATCGCCGAATTAATGAGATAGGACAGTTAGTAATGCGAGGGACGAAATGGCGTACTAAAAAGTTTGGAAACAAAGTAGTTGGTCTTGAGAAATGAAGATGCTGTTCTTATCAACAAGATATTCAAATGTATTATGGTCGAATTTCGACCAATGGGCGACAACTAGTAAATATAATTAAAACAAGCTTCTGCCTTTAGGATGATTTATTTTGTCTAGCATCAGATGCATTTTTATATTTTTAAGAGCACCATTACATATTATTCCCCTAAATCTTGTTTCATACTCGAGGGTCGCCGGGAAGAGATCTCTGACTTGGCGATAAGGCCGCCTTTGTGGATAAGATATTAAAAATTTAAGTTTTATTTGATGTATTTGTAATTTCTCTATATTTGTTGCACTATAAAGAGTTATTGTATTGTATATTTAGTAGGTTTTTACACAAATTATCAGAATTAGGTCATAGGGCCTAGTCCGGGAAATTATCTCTGAAAGAAGAAACCAGCAAGAAATCTTTTTGTTGCTCATCATCATCATCAGCTGGATTACGTCACAAGTCACGGTCATCAGTATCTTGTATCTAGCGGATTCTAGCGACTCCCAGCGGCTTTGACCAGATCATCAGTCCACCGGGTGGGAGGTCGTCCAACCGTCCAAGAACCTTTCTTCCCCAGCGGTTGTCGGTTCTGCGAGCGATGTGGCCTGCCCATTGCCACTTCAGCTTGTTGACTCTTTTAACTATATCGGTTACTCAGTCGTGAATAATTTCTATGTAACATAATTTATTCAATCATTAGTCATTACCAAACTAAAAAATAAATAATACTTTGACTAAGAAGACAGTTAAAACCAATTTACTATCATACAACCCGTACGAGTTAACTGTGCACCTTGCGCTGTGTCGTCATTTGTAATTTTTTATTAATTTTTTATTTTTATGTTGACAAAAGATTGATTTGATAATGGTAACAAGGATGGTATCGCTGCCGAGCGCCTGTGACGAATGCGGGGCGCCGCGCGGGGCAGCGGGAGAGGGGCCGCATTCCAGCGGAGTGCACAGTTGAGGAGTACGAGTTGTACAAGACTTTTAGTAAGGATAGAGGCGTTAAAAGATTTCTATCCTAAACGTCATTAGCAGCAAGTATATTTTAGCCTCAGATTGCATCGCAGCTCTGATCACTGTTGGCAACGCGAATTTCTTTTCTTCCAAACATCCTTCATTTTATTCCATCTTATCTCACAAAAATAGCTAAAAGAATGATCTTATTTTACTTAAAAGCTGGGTACAGATCAACTTTAAGAATTGTAATGCAACATCCTCAACGAACATACTAAATATACTAACGACGCGTATTAAAATCTATGTAGTTTCCAAATATTGATTTCATTGCTGTGTAGTACAATATAACAATTGGTTTTTAAATGAACAATCCGCGTCGTTGCTCTATAAAAAGTTATCAAAACACTAATTAAACACAGTTCAATAAAATTAAATCCTGCTCTAAAAAGGTTTCAAAGATTGAGTTTTTCACTTATTCCCTGCAATAGAGAGAACCAATTATAAGTTGTAAGTAATCTCCTTATCTGAACCTGCGAGTCGACGGTACCCGCCACTCAGAATATAATTCACTTTATCCATATTCAATATCAGATCGTGCGACGGCGAGCAAATAGAGCGATTCAAGTGAGAATTATTATTGGATAAAGCTCGCCTCTTTTCTTCTTGTCTATTTTGAGTGTTCATCGGAGCGTGATAATTTACGTGTTGTGTTCGATATTGCGCTTTGAAAATGTGTTCTTTATTGCCTGTTTATTGACTTTTCACTTTTTATTCGTAAAATAATAAAAGGTTTTTATGTTATTCGATATTCGATTTGATATTCGATTCGATATTCGATTCGATATCGAGTATACTTGGAGATATTAAATTCAATTATCCTAATCCTTATCACATAGTATAAAACAAAGTCGCTTCCTTTGTCCCTATGTCCCTTTGTATGCTTAAATCTTTAAAACTACGCAATGGATTATAATGCGGTTGCTGTAATAGATAAAGTGATTGAAGAGAAAGGTTTATTAAAAAAAAGGCCGCTAGTAATATTAAAAATGCGAAAAATTAAATGTTTGTTTGTTACTCTCTCACGCGAAAACTGCTGAAACAATTTTCATTAAATTTGGTACACACATAGAGGATAACTTGGATTAACGAAAAGGATTGTTTTTATCCCGAAAGTATGTTCCTGCGGGACCATTAACCGCGTTGGCAATGCCGCGGACAAAGGCTAGTAATATTTTATGAATGCAAAAAACTCTGTTATTGTTGTTTATTTATTACTTCTTCTTGCAAAAACTGCTTAAACAATTTTTATGAAATTTGGTACATACATAGAGGGTAATTTGGATTAACATATAGGATAGTTTTTATCCCAAAACAATGTTTCTGTGGGACCACGCGGGCAACGCCGCGTACAACAGCTAGTAGATTTTAAGTGTGGTGTTCTTTAAGGCTAACGTTGTTGGCAGTTACTGAACTGTATGTATAAACAAGTGACAAGATAATTTTCTTTACTTTCATCTACTTTTAAACAAAATATTAACAAACTAGTCTGGCGAACACAATTCCATCAGTTCTGTTTATATGGGAAAACTTAAAATGTTGTTTTTCCTAGTTTTCCTTTTTTATTCTTTGAAATCTTCCCAGATTTTCCAAATTCAAAACTCAAATTAGCCAATTCGGTCGAGCTGTTCTACAGTTTTAGCGAGACTAACGAAAAACAATTGATTTTCATATGTAACTAGCTGTTCCCGTGAAATTCGTTCCGCCCGTTCAGTTTGTATGGGAAAAAGTAAATTTGTTGTTTTTCCCAGTTTTCTTACAACAGAACAGGATAGAAAGTATTCTTGTTATAATCCAATTTTCAGCCTAATCGGTTCAAACCATTCTTAAGTTATAAATAGTGTAATTAACACCACTTCCTTTTATGTACGATGAGATAGAAGAAGAAATACATAAGAGAGACTTATCAAACATTGGTGAACTTACTTCCAAAACTCTTTCAGCAAAACTTGTAAGGACACAGGTGTTGTAGAAGGATTGTTGCAATACTAAACACTGTCACATTTAAAATGTTACTAGCTGCGCGACTGAAATTCGCTCGGATGATATTTCTAACGTAATAAGCGCCATTTATTGTACAGTAGCTTACATTGTAAAGCGGCGCTATCTTTTTTATAAAAGTTAGTATCTTCACGTCCATATCCCCGAAAAGGTAGGTAGAGACACAACCAGGGCACCCATGACTATCCAAGATACTAAATCTCACCATGGGATAGGTGGCAATATGCAATCTCAAGCAACATTATTATGTATGTGTATGTTTCACTGGTGGTAGTGCCGTTAAGTAATTTGACCGGGTAGGGCTCCACTGCCTTACCTATGTTCCGGTTGGGGAGGACGGGCAGTCGGTAGACTTGTGCAATAGGCCTGATATCCTGACCACAGGACAGCGACGCACCTGTAACATTTATGGTATATAGGCCACTGTTATCTCTACCCATCACGAAAGCCGTGCGCTTGTTATTTGACCTTTCATATATGCCTACTTAAAAAAAGTATCAAACCTCTGTATAGAGCTTCGCATGAAGTGTGGTATATCTATTTTTTACCTTAGTAGGAGTGTCAGCAACTTACAAAATGACAAGCCGTCCATGGTCGTGACAGCAATTACAGCGAGGTATATGATTGACATGTTTCATTCATCGGAGAAACATTAGCAATGTAAGTATCTTCACGCCCATATCACCGAAGTCATTCGACAGAGGCATAATCAGGTCACTCACGACTAGCTGAAGACACTAGTGCCGTAATGTGATAGGTTGTAAGCTTATTGTCAACCGGGCACATATCCAATCCCAAGCAACGTTATTTTTGTTAGAAAATTAAAAATACATAACTTCTTTTTTTTTCTTATCCGGGGATTGAAGTCAAGACCGACGTCAGACTGGTAGACCACAGAGGCGATGCATTACATACATATATTATGTACTTAGGGATCAATATCTGATGCGCTCGCGTATGGTCAAGTAACACACAGCTAAAATACAAAATATGAACGGCACAATATGGCATTTTTTATTCTCCACCACATGTTATCTATGTACTTGCTTTGCTATATTATTTTTCCATGGAACGTGTTCTTACGGAGCTCATACTTACTTTTATTCATACCTACTATTTTAATAAATACAGCAGTTTTACAATTGCTGGATAAAAGTGAGTTTAGAGTTGGAGAAAGTAGTCACAGTATGAACCAAGCTTTTGAATACCTCATACCTTTTGTCACCAATAAAAGCTCGGGTTTGATTCCCGACGGGGGCAATCATTTGTGTGATGAACATTTAGATGTCTAAATTTTCGGTTTATCAAAAATATTCTGGTATATATTGAAGTATTTCTATGTATTAGAATCATTAACTAACACCCATAACACAAGCATATAATTTGCTTACTTTGTTAGGTTCAATTTGTGTGACTTGTCCAGGGACATTTTTTTATTATTTTATTTATTTTAAAATGTTAATTAGTAAAAGTTTTATTAACAATTAACGCAGTTGTAGAATATCTCACTCGAAGTGTCCAACTAGTGTAAGAGTCTACTGGAGCATCCGATCAGCAAAGGATCATTAGGAATAGTATAAATTTACCTATACTTCGCCAACAAAACGTGCTACCCATTGATTTGTTCTGTTTAAGTGAATATGGTAGCTGACAATTGCACTAGAGCCTTACTAACATCCTACATTTTATATTGTCAACGCACAATTATCACAGACTAGTAAGAGAACTACACGTTCACAATAATTATTATAATCCTTTCTGTTATAAGTAAATCTATTTTTTTTGTGTTAAAAGAAGCAAACAAACGTGCTAAGTAATGCCAATGGTCATCACCGTTTACAGACATTTTTAACAGAAGTAGGATCACAAATGCGTTAGTGGCTGTCAAAAAAGGTACGTACGCATTTCTATACATATTTATTTTGTAAACATACACATTTAAATTAATATAAAAAGGTATTGCAAAAATTGTAACATAGTTGCAATCATTACCCAGCTTAAAACAAAAACTTACATTGAAATAAATTGTTAATAGTGACTCTAGAATAATAAATGGCGCTTACAACTTCCGAGACGCAGCTGGTCGTCGTTAAACCGTAGCTTTACGTTACCGCCATTTCTATTATAGACTTAATTATTATATAGGGTCCAAATTTGTACTTTAATCTGCATTATTCGCCAAATTACGTATACCCAAGCAGTGAATTCGTTTAGATGCCACTAAATATATTTGCGTTATTTAGAGGATGAATATTCATTATTTCAATGAAGTGACCTTCCAGATTGATCTACTTGAGTTGTTTATTTTGACAGATTGTTTAATCTGTGTTTTGACATGAGGTCACCTTTTGTGTGTTTTTTTACAATTATTATTTCCTTCTATTTTTTGTATGTAAAGGTATTAAAATAGTAATATTTTGATACTAACTTCCGCCCGCGACTTTTTCCGCGCGGATGTCGGTCTTCGCGTGATAAAACTGAAAAATTAAAACTTTTTTTCTGCATATTTTTCCAGGATAAAAAGTATCCCATTTTATGCCCAGGATAATAAGGTATAATTATACCAAGTTTCATCGAAATCGAACCGTTAGTTTTCACGTGATGCTTGAACATACAGACAGACAGACAAAAATTTTTATTCACGCATTTGGGTTTGGTAGCGATCCAGTAATGCCCCCTGTTATTTATTTTTCAATATTTTCAACGAAGTTACGTTCACAAAACACTAAGTATCAGGAGTTTTGGCGCCATTGTGAAAGAAGATTGTCGTACTTTTTTGTAATTATTGAAATTCGTGTAAATTATGATCAAAATTAGTTAATTTGGGTGGCAATTACTTCAATTTTGTTCAGTTAACGTGCATAAGTTAAATATGCATAAAGAATTTCCCCGTGCTGGTCCGGGCTCCTTTGTAGAATAGACCATCTGTCTTCCTTGCCAGGCAGCTCGTAAAAGGCGAGCAAAGGCCCACCGTCACTGACACCGTGAATTCTGACTAGGTGGTAGAGCTTAGCAGCGACTCGCCCGGATTGGTACCACCGCCTTACCTATTCGTGCCGCCATAACGTCATAACGTGTTCCGGTTCGGAGCGTAAGGCAGCCGGTAATTTTACTTTTGCTCGAGGCCTAACATCCCGGCCCCAGGTTGGCAACGCACCATTACCACCTTTGGTGTATCTAGGCGGCATGAATTTCTTACCATCAGGAAATCCGTCTGCTTGTTTGCCTTCCAATATCATAAAAAAAAGAAATTAGTGTATTGTGTATTTCCTCATTGTCGCCAAATTTCATAAAATGAGCTTGAGTAAAGAGGCTGCTGCTTTACTTAAGACCCTGAAATAACTTTGACTTATTATTTATGAACTATTATAGTCAAAAACATTACGGAAGACGTGGCAGCATGACCTAAAGTCCTTAGCCGGCCCCAAAAAGGGGCAAATTAACTTAAAAAAAAACAATCAAAATGACATCAATTTGACTTTACCACATTACTTGACAAGCAGTAAAGTGACATCAAATCAAAACTGACAAATCGATTCCATTGAATTTAGAGACGAATTAAAGGTCGATAGCGCCCTAGGCAAACACTTCATCGGCACCCCTCTAGATGGCATCTATGCCATTGATTTGCGATTTCAGGTATTTCAGCCGATCTTTGGATCATTTTTATTGTCCAAAGAGTTACGTTAGGTTCGATTTAGTAGTTTTGAAGGGATAGAACTATAATTTTAGGTAATGTATTTAGACAGGAGTCGGAGAAAATATAAAACTCGCCAGGGGGTTGATTTCATATCTTTTTAGTGATGATCACTGGGTATAGTGTACATTAACAGAAATACAATAGAGATAGCAAATACAAAACACGTCATTTGACAGCTATTTAATATCCACTTTAGCAGTGATCATCACTAAAAAGACACTGAATAGCCCCGCAGGATTGACTTTATAAGTGGTAATTTTGGTGATACGAGAACTCCTTCCCAAAAGAAAGCTTCTTCGCCCGCTTCTGTACCTACAGACACTAAATTACCTAATTAAGTGATTATTTATGGAAGAACGTATTCATAAAAGCGCGGTCAACTGCAACTGGTTTCTTCGTCGATAAAGCAACTATAAAAACTCAACAATAAAAACAGCAAAAATAATAACTCAAAAATCCTCACACGTTCCACCTAAGTATCCGTTTGGATAGTCAAACAAAATGATTTCGTGCAACAGCGGAACCTTTACAGCAAAGTCTATCTCCAAATAAGTTCCAAAATCTAGAGTTTTTGGAATCGCTGCAATCAACTTGTGACGTATAGACACTGATCATAAGTCTATCGCCGATGTGACAGACCTCCAAAACGCGACGACAAATCTCCTCAGAGAGTACTCGCAGCTTCGGCGTTATGCCCACACTATTGCAACCTTCAGGAGCGCTCCCGTACCGCAATTTGCAGCAATTTGTAGTCACTTTTCAAGTAGGTAATTATGTTGTATTTACTTAAAAGTAAGCACAAATTTTACCCAATGACTATTACAAAAGCGACGCCTTTGCGTACATCTTATAATTTGTAAGTAATTAAAATGCCAGTGTGTGCCAAACATTCTACAATTCGAATGAAACAATAAATCCTTTTGTTAAGTGAAGTTCATATCTGTAAAATTAAAAAAAACACGTTATTTATTTTTGTCATAAGAACCATTGTATGATGAAATAAATATATCTTTGTTCATAAGTGTTGTATTTTTTTGAACATCCTCGTGCCCCTCGTTACTTCGCGTCCCTAGGCATCTGCCTTTTGTTATGGTATTGGCAAGCAAACAAGCAGACGGATTTCCTGATGGTGAGAAATTCACGCCGCCCGCCGCGCGCCAAAGGTAGCAAAGGTGCGTTGCCTACTTGAGGCGGGGATGTTGGACCTCGAGCAAAAGTAAGTAGTCTGCCACCTAGTCAGATATCACGGTATTAGTGACGGTATGCTATGCTCGCTTTTTATGAGCTGCCTGGCAGAAAGGTAGATTGTCTATTCTACATAGACCTTGACCCACACGGGAAAAAGATTGCGTAAAGAAAATCCGCCACTGCTTTTAACGAATAATATTTGTCACTAAATAATCTTAGGTATAGAAATCACTCTGAGACAATTAAAAAGTGCCTCTAGGATGCGGATAATTTTTTTGCTGCCATACTTAAAAAAAGTGTTTGTGATGTAATGTTTTTTATAGGCTTTGATAAGATTTAAGCTGAATCTGGTAGTTTTCAATAAATATATCCGTTCACAAGCTTTATATAGGTTTTGTATTTGATGCTTTAGATGCTGGTAACAAAAGCTATTTGCATTTGTATGAAACCATCAGACATGGATTTAGCCTTCGGATTTCAAGGTACGTGTCATACGTGGTCAAATTTAAAGCATAGTGAATAGGATGAAAAATTATTTATTTATTGAATTTATTCTAGTATCTGTTTAAGTATTTCAATGTACTAGTATCGTTAATTATCACCCATAACACACGCATATAATTTGCTTACTTTGTAGTTAGATCAATTTGTGTAATTTGACCAATGATATTTATTTATTATTAATTAATAAATTACTAAAATGTTCACTAACATTATTACCAGAAGCCCATTATTATAAGATTTCAGAATATTTCGAAAACAGAAATGCTTGGGATTAATTGCTCTTCATACCAATCTCTACAAATTAATTATAAATGTAATAAACTTTTGTAAATTAGATTTATAACAAAAAGACAAGCTCGCTGAGTTTCTTTCGCCGGATCTTCTCAGTGAGTGGCCGCGTTCCGATCCGGTGGCAGTTTTTAGAATTATAAAGACGCGTTACAAGAATCTTTGTATAGATCTGCGTAATTAAATCTATTTTGAATTTAAATCATAGATAAAGCTTTTTGTTAGAAATTTCATACATTTACTTACGAATGTTCTTTTGATTATTACTTATATATCGCTGTCTGGTCATTACAAATAACAAAGAAGAAATCAGTTTAGCTGTCCTTGAGTTACAAATATGGTAACTAACACGGGTTTCTTTTAATATAGATTATAATTACACTAGATAAGAACCCGGCTTAGCTCGGATAAAATGTGACTCATAATATACATCTAGGTGCAAAACGGTTTTCAAGGAATAATAAAGGTATAAGTAAGACATAGATTCGTATAGCTTCATTCATTGTATTTAATAAATACAAAAAAAAACAAAATTGTCAAAGTTGTTACACAAATAATTTTTATTTTAAATCAACATTTAAAGTAAAGTAACAAAACAAATTGCAATGAGTACTCATCCGAGAATTTGGCAACGGTACTTAGGAAAATTCTCTATTATAAATCACAAAACGGAACGCTTATTTACTACCTACCCAAGATGGCGACTGTGATTTGTCTATTAACACATTAGAATTTAATATAGAATTTAACAAAATACTCGACAATTCGAATTTTGCGGATATATGTTGTCGACTCAAAATCATTATTTTTTTATGTTTTATTATTCAGGTAAGGTTTCAATCGAGTCTACCGTACCCCTTGACGAAATTATTAATATAGATTTATAGCTAGCGGCGCGCTCCGACTTCGCACGGTAATGAAATATACATAATATAAAGCTTCATCTATTGAAAAAAAGGCATCAAAATCCGTTGCGTGGTTTTAAAGATTTAAGCATACAAAGGAACATAGGGACAGAGGAAGCGACTTTGTTTTATACTATGTAGTTATGACGATACGCGTTTTACTATATTTATTTACATTTTACTGCACTAGGTATATAAGAATAGAAACGTTAGTCAAAAGGCGGGCATTTAACGCGTTTATTATTTATTATCTACTAGCAACAGGAAAAGATGTGCACAATACGATTCTAAGGTAATCCTACAAAAAGACTTAGATCCGACCAATTTGTTTTTGAGTTATATATATTATTACATTACATATTTTATAAACTTCGACGCAAAACGAGGGGTGTTATAAGTTTGACATGTCTGTGTGTGTTTGTCTTTGGCATCATAACTTTTGAACGGATTTACCAAATTCGATGCTGTTTTTTTGCTTGAAGACTGATATGATCGAAATAGTTCTCAGCCATGGTTTAAGGAGATTTCTGCCGGCGTTCAACGTCATCAACTCACTTCCAGCTCATTATTAAGTACCGGCATGGATATTAGACGCTCTATACGTATGTATTACACTTTTGAACATATGTAAGACCTGGCAGTAAAACACTTCCGAAAGTTGGTACAACTTAGATGGTCTGATGATGGAGCTCGAAGATAGGAGTTCTAAGCCTGAAATGCCTACTGGTAAACAGATCGAATTAAGACTCGTTAGATTTGCCTTTGCAGGATCTGTTCATATTTTTGATGACGAGGACGTAAAGACAAGGGACTGATGATTAATCTAGGAGGTGGCTGATGGGTCATAAGTTTATAAGTTTCGGTATCATGTTTTGTAATATTTGTAGTGCATCTAAATCAGATCAAAAAGTAAGTTCGTAAGCTGGACTTGTCTGTATGCGTGTCTATGTAGGCATCGTAGCTCTTAAGCAATTGTAATGCCTTTTCAAAACCCTTAACGCAAAACGAGATCTTTTGTAAGTTTGCTTTGTCTGCTGTTCGGTGTTGCTAGGTTATCTACTGATGTTGATTTAGTTTTTTTTAGAATGGGTTATATTTTTTTAAGAAACAGGCATCAATAAACGTCAGACTTTAAAAGGCATATAAAGAGGCAGCGGTGATTGCTTGCTATTATTATATATGCTTGCTTGCATGCTTCACATGTATGTGTGTCGGTCTGTCAGGCTGTGTTATTGGAATTTGAAAACTGACGTGATTAAATTGTTCATAGCTATCATTTGTGAAGGTCGGTCCAGATGTTGTGTCGGGGTTTTTAAACATTTGTAATTTTAAAATGTTATGCATAATATAGGTACATAATTTTAATTGATGACGTTATAAACTATAAAGTAATTAAAGTCGGTGTTTTTCACGTTTTCTGTATTTAATTATTGCATTTAATTTATTTTTCTCGCCATGCACTGATCATTACTTAAGCTCAACAAACAAGTTTATTCGTGTTTTTTTATTCTCTAAATTATTATATTTCCCCCTTTATTACAAATTTCTTATGTATAATTATTCCTCACTTCTTAACTTAATTAGAAAAGGATTAGAACCGTAATCTCCTCCTCGGTTAGCTTCTCTTCAGGCTTAACAGACAAGTAACAATCAATTAGTGCTAAGAATTAATTGAATTGATAAATAGAAATCTTCTTTATGAAATGTCGAGAAATATATGGCCAATTGAAACTTTTTCTTATTTTTAAGAATAATTCTTACTAGGTGCTGTACGCGGCTACATCTGCATATTTTTTTCCCTGGTTCTTCTAGGTTCTCTGTGTGGAATATACCATCTGTGTCCTGGCAACCCACTGGATACTTCACAGATTTCGTGGGTCAATACCGAGACCACTGGTAGCAGATCTGCAGCAACTTGTCTTTGTAGGCGGTGGATCCGCCTTATCTATTTCTGCCATGATAGTGACAGTGTCACGTTTGGCTCCGGAAGATAGGGTGGCTAGTAGACTTGTACAAGTGGCCTGAGTCCCCGGCCACAGGATAGCGACGCACATATAGGTGTCTGTCTGCGGGCTACGGTCTCGTAACAATTTTGATAAAATATGCAGTGAAAATGAGCAAATCAATGCTTTTATCCGTAAAAAAATGTTGATGCCAAGCGATAGTTTACAATATTAGTAGGTAGAGATTGGCGTTAAATAAAACAATAGCAGTGAGTGACCGAATTTTAGCCCACATATTTTTATAGCGGCATTAGAAGGAAACAAGCTGATAGATCTCCTGAAGATAAAAATACATAGTGTCATTAAACACTAAAGGTATTCGAAGGCCTTGTTGGTTGAGTGGTTGGCGTGCTACCTACACGCCTAACGTCACTAGCCAACTTCTAGGCTCGGGTTTGGTTTCTGACGAAGACAGACATTTGTGTGATAACATTTTAGTGTTTGTATTGCCGGTTCTGGTTGTTTATTGAAGCTTATTCTAGTATCTATTTAAGTTTGTATTTTTATTATTGTCGAATATCTTTCACACAAGCGTATGACTTGGTTATTTTGGAATTAAATTAATTTGGTAAATAGTACAGTAATAAAAAAATAAAGAAATGAATATAACGCAATTTATATTATTAGGGCATTGCCGAACTGAGACTAAGATGTTAAATTTATTATGTATGTACCCAACAAATTCGTAACATGACAGAGGTGAGCTACCATTATGAATGTGTTTGATACTCAGTAAGTACTAAATACGAATAAGTTTTCTGCTCAACTTAGGGTTGCGTACATGAAATAAAGTTGCTATTCAATGTCATAGAATGAAAAATGTTTTTAAGAAATAATTTTAGTACTTCTCGCAAAATCCATTAGCTTAGTGTCATTTTTAGAGTTCCGTATTCGAATGGCGAGAAATGGAACGTTTATAAATTTAACATCAACAACAACACCGTCTGTCTGTCTGACCGTATATCCTAGCTTTATTATTCCCACACTATTGAGACTAGGTAGTTAAAACTTTGTGGGTAGTGTTCTTTGAACCACCTTATGATCGTTTAAATGTATTTAGTTTTTTTAATATTTTTCTTAAAGAAAAATAGCACAAGTTACTTTAGATAACATCCGATACCATCCAATAATACCATAATAATAAGTCCCGTCTGCATCGGTCCAGCCATTTCCGATATTAGCCAAATTAAACAGATAAAAAAAAGTAAAAAAATGCAGTTTTAAAAAGTAAAAGTAACAGGCGGTTATTTCAATATTACAAAAATTCAGTCCAATTTCATTTATTTCAAGTATTGAGGTTATAGATTTCCACTTCGTTTTTCTATTATTATCCAATTTAGTAAACAACAATGTCGAAACAATGACATTTATTGGTCATAGACAAAACAACGGTTGAAAAATGTAGAAAGATCTATTGAACGAGTATGACAACTAAATTGAATGAATGATATTTATTGTTACTACTGTCAACGAATGATATTACTACAAATGTGAAAGTGTGTTAGTTTGTCTTCTTTCCCGTTTTTAGATACTTATTGTTTTGATCACGGTACAGAGTTAATTCAAGTTTTGGATGTTATTTAGATTTTTTAAGAATTATGAACTCGTTTTCATAAAAACTTTGTTTTAATTAAAAAAGTGCTGTAAATGTTGTCTGAGTGCAATACCGGTATAACTTGCGATTTCTTCGACCACGCGGATGTAGTTATATACACAAAAATGTATGAAACGAGCAACATTAAGACTGCTTAATATTATATACTGATACCTAGTTAATTCATCAGTATCCGAGTATTCATCACTTAGTTCTCCTTCCGATACTTCATTTAAAGCTACTTTAAAAGTGGCCAATTAATTGTTAATGCAGAGAATAAAAATATCCAAATCACTAAGTAAACACAAGTCTAGTAGCATAACCAAATAGCGTAAAAAATCCTAACACTAACACTCATAATAAACGACGAATACCAGACTAATGACAGCAAACGATTATTATTATTTTGTATCGATATTCAAATAAATCTTGTTGTGTTACGAGAACATCACGTCATAAAATTGTACCTACTTTAATAACTTCACTAGTAACTATTCGATAGAATCGATTACTTGAAATCGATTTATTTTTCTGCTTAAAAGACTTATTTTCTGTTAATCAATAGTTAATATCAAATAGGTTGCAAAATTATAAATACATCATGTTATATACCTATTCTTATTTTAGGGTATTTATCTCGAAAAAAAGAATCCAATCAAAAAATCATTTGTACATTTTCGATTTCATAGTTTACTTTTATTTGTGCAAATGAATTTCATTCTCGGTAAATATATTCCTAAAATAAATGTAGCATCATAACAAATTCGAAACAATTTTATTGCTACAAATACAAGCTAAAATTGAGGTTTATAACTATTAATACTCTACGCAATCAAAATGCTATGGCTTTACTTAACGGAACCCCTTAGAAAAACAAATAGTAGATACGAGGGCCAAACTGAAAGTTTTTAGAACTGGCAACTTAAAAGCATTATATTAAAAAAATAAGTTTAAATTTTGATAATAGAACTCTTTACCAATAATATTGAGTCTACATTTCATTCATTTGTTATTTGTTTTACGATTTGGCGGCAAATTGAAAATTGTCTGTGCACGTCAGAATGAATTTAAGCCGAGAAAATTTTCGTGCAATGATTTTT
>NJDD01001482.1:13691-28394 GCA_002245505.1 Calephelis nemesis | reverse complement strand
TCAGAAAACGGTTAATGCAGAGTGGTACACTAACAACTGTTTGCCACTTGTCTTGGAAAAAGTTCGAGAGAAACGACTTCGCAGCAGGATCCTCCTTCATCACGACAACGCCTCGTTGCACACCGCCAGGCAAACGATCGACTATTTGGCGACCTGAGACGTGGAATTACTGGGTCACCCGGCGTATAGCCTCGACCTCGCACCCTGCGATTTTTATTTATTCCCGAAAATAAAAGAAAAACTTCGAGGAAAACATTTTATGGACGCCGAAGAAGCAGTGGCTGCGTTTCAAAACGCCGTCGAAGAGACCCCTAAGGCCGAGTGGGCAAGGTGCTTTTCTCAATGGTTCCATCGAATGCAGCGATGTATTGATGTAAATGGACGCTATTTTGAAAAGTTATAATAAAACTAATAACTTGCTAGAATGCTTAGTTTTTGATTTTCTAAGAACTTTCAGTTTGACCCTCGTATCAATAATTTTAATTGACATTTAAATTTTTATTATGTTGCATTTTAGAATATTGCAATATAATATTTTATTTGGTAAGAATCGATTGGAAGCCTTTATTTTGCAAAAAAAGACACCAATTCTACCTTCCATAAATCAACATTTTAAGACCTAAACTCTTTTCCAAAAGATATATTTATTAAATTTCAAAACTGCTTATCGTTCAAAAGAATCATTCAGGTTATTTTTCGAATACATTCATAATTGCTCACGTCTATCAATTCCATAGACAATCTAAAGTTCTGTATGTCAAGTTCGTATTGGTTATTTATCTGTGCTAATTGATTTTTATTTTTTATATTATGTTTTTTGTAAATTTCAAAAGATATCTTCACGCCCATATCCACGAAGACTTATATATATTATATACTTCTTTTGGCGCGTTAGGAAAAAATGATGAGGGTAAATTTTTACGATGCGCGCGCACACCGTCACGAAAAACCGACATGATGAAGTTAGCTATAGATAACATTTTAGTTTTTCTAAAAAAGGTACCAACAAAGTAAAAGTAAGGACATCTCAGAACTGACAACTGTATTCACAATATTTCTTTATTTCTAAGGTTAGTGTCATTTTGTCTACAAATGTAAAATAAGGTAAAAGATAAAATTTTTAAAAAGATTTTTATCTTATTACGCCGAAGAAGTATAACTTCTAACGCGTGTACATAGTACACACACAATTTTTTTTTACTTTTAGGCTATGTTAGTCTATATATCGTGTCTTTGAAAATGATATTGACGTTTAGAAATGCATTTGTATAGTCAACTTCAAAGTTAGAGTTTTGGCGCCATTGAGAGAAAAGATGGTCGAAGTTTTTTCATAATTATTGAATTTCGTGTTTATATTGAGTGGAATTTTGGTGGCATTTTGAACAGTTTTGTTCAGTGAAAGTGCACAAATGACCTTCCAGTCTAGAGACTAACACTATTAATTTAATTTGCCTTACACTTTTCTAAAATGCTTACCTCAAAATTTAAAATACATCACTAAAACAAACTTAATAGCTGAGCGCAAATATATAAAATGAAACATTTTGATTTCCGGTTAGTTTCCCTGAAAACCGCGGCACTAGTTGTCACGTAAGGAAATAACATGTCACTCATCGCTTAGTAGTAGAGTCAGGCGGACGTGTCATTGTTGGTTCACGACAACGAATGTCATAATAAGGGTAATAGACGGTTGTAAACATTAGTTGAGTTTTGGCGCCATCGTGAATGAAGATGGTCGTAATTTTTTCCTTATTATTGAATTTCGTGTTTACATTGAGTGAAATTGGTTAATTTAACTCAGAATTAGATTAATTTTGTTCAGCGAAAGTAAACAAATGAAATAATCATGAAGAAATTAGCGTATCGTGTATTTCCTCGTTGCCGCCAAATCTCACTATACGAGCTTGAGTAATGAGGCCACCGCTTTACCCTGACATGACTTATTTACGACTTGAATACCGATTTTGGTAAATTTGAAGCAAATTTCTACTTGACCAATGTCAAAATGCTAACGTGACTGCAAAAACCTAAAAAAAAGAAGAACTTCATAGTCATGTGGGTGTTTTGGCGCAATCAAGAGAAAAAATTATAGTTTTTTTTGACTTAGTGAAGAGCCGAAGAGGCTAGTCGTGGGTGCCCTGGTTGTGCTTCTGCCTACCTCTTCGGGGATATTGGCGTGAAGATACTTTTTTATGTAATTATTAAATTTCGTGTTTAAATTAAGTGAAGTTATTCTATTATGGTGGCATTTTGTAAAATTTTATTCAGCGAAAGAGCACAAGCGAAGTAACAATGAAGAAATTAGTGTATCGTGTATTTCCTCGTTCGCTACAAATCTTCTAAATGAGATTTTGGATAGGAGGCACCCTCTTTATTCAAGGCAGGGTTAAAAACGTGACTTTTTTGACGACTAATGACTTATTTTGATTAATCAAAGTCCGATCTTGATAAATCGGGTAACTTACGCTAATTCAAAACACTAATTAAAAACAGGAAATTGTTTGAAAATTACTTCCAAAATAGTAAAATGTATTATAATGTGCTATATCCGACGTCTAAAATAAGAAAGTAAAACTTTTTTTAAAAGATGTAGGTAATTTAAACCTTAATAAAAACTTAACATAAATTTATTTTAAGGAATTTTTTGAAATACTAGCAATTTTCAACCGACGTAAAAAGGAGGAGGTTCTCAATTCGACCCGTACGTTTTTTTGTATGTATGTTGCTCGATTATGTTTGTCGACGGATTTTGATGAAGATTGTTTTTTTAATTGAAAGCCTGTACTCCCGCGAAGGCCCCGTTATAATTTGGTCCAGGTCTACATTTTTTACAGCATTCATTAGAAAACCACATATTTTCCAAAACTGCAAAACGGTTTTTTGCAGTTTTACTGCGTTTAAATTATTTATTAAAGAAAACAAAGGTAATGTTTTAATTATATAAATGTTATGAAAACAAGGAAACATTTTTTTAATGGAAAAGGAAGATATTTTCGTTCTTCTTAATCTGTGCTTACTACTACGGATTCCTTCAATGGCGAGTCCGACTCGTACTTTTTCACTTCATTAAAAGCTTCATAAGCTTCAACGCAATCAAAACAATTTTTATTTTTATTGGATCGCTTTATTTCAGTCTTCCTGCCACTTTGCATCCAACACTGAAAAAATCGTACAGTAAATGTTGAGATAGCGGGAACCGAACAGTATTAAACGCTATTTTGGTAATATTTTAGCATTGACAAAGAAACAGTACTTTGTCTAGGTACCTACTTTATTTTTACAAAAAAATAGATAAAATGTAGTGAACAATAGTATAATACTGTCAGGGGGAACTATTAGGAACCTTATGTCAACTAAAGACTTCTGCTCAAATAAGAGACATTATTCACGTCAAGTCCCTTACGGGGTAGGCAGAGAGTATTGGATGCCAAATAACACGATCCCTGCAGATTTTCCTGGTTTCCTCTACAACTAATTAATTTTTCAGACAAACACGCTATTCGGAGAGATATTCGCATTTTATATCTGCATTGTAAATCTTTCATCTGGCATTCTTTTACTGGCTGGCTGGCTCGACCCAGCGGCACATGCCCATTCTTATTTTAACATCATCACTTTATTTCCAATTTACTCTTTCTCTGATCTCACTTCTACGAATATGGCCAGCAACCGTTACGCCTCAGATTTTTCGTCATATAACATTTAGACATACCTAAGCATGACTTATGTATTTATCTGTCAAACGCATGTGTACAGTGCGTGCAGTCATTTTTAACAAAACAATAAATTCCTAGTGTTTTATAACATTTAACTTTAACTCTAAAACTAACTCTAAACTTAACCTACAATGCGAATTTTCATATCCTTCAGGCTGTATAATTTTTTTCGAAATCAGTTGTAAAATTTCCTTTTCTCATAGATTTATATCGGATTATAATTGAATCAAACGAAAACAGCAATTACAGAAATTTGTCGCTCAATCGCTTAAAATAACGAAAAAGTGGTCACCTGTGCCGTCGCCACCGGGGAGCTGAGAATGTGAATTATGTGCTAAGGGCCGGACGTGAAAAATTAATTGGTTTAGTAGGCCTAGCACGAAGATTTCTGGTTTTCGAATATTTACGATAAAACTCAGCAAAATTGGATCAGAAAATTTAGTGGACGTCAGTGGATTTTTTTGCAATAAGGGCATAAAAACTTTTTAACTTTTTGTTTGTTGAGATCGCTGAATTAAGGATAGCGCACACTGTTGACGAGACAGAGTGCGTCTGGTGGGGGCTAATCACATTTGCTGGGCTGCATTGCATCCGAAGATTTTTGTTACTCAATACCAAATAGTATAAGTCTTATTTTGCAAGTATTCTTAATCAGAAGGGAATTGCTGTGAGAATGTTACAAGAATGTACAAATATGTTATAAGTATGTTATAACATATTTGTAATAATATTTATGTTGTTGTAATAATATGTTGTAACATATTTGTTATAATATAAATATGTTACAATAATGTTAGGTTTAAAGGAAAACGCACATTGGGAAGGGATGAAGTGTGTCGGATCGGGTCGCATCGCATCACGAAGCATTAGCGAATTTTTTTTCAGTATTCACCAGAGTAGATACAAAATGAAGAGTGGTAACTCTACTTTAAAATCGTCACATATGGAAGGTAGCACCTCTGGTAGTTGTCGTACAAAACTTTAGCCCCAAAATGTCATTACTCATTAGCCTTCTGTTCCCACTTTTACTCTCGTCTTTGGTGATCGGGGAGGAAATACGCTGCGAGAAAAAATGGCGGCCCAGCATAGTGTGCGTTGTTCTTTATAAAATGTATTTAAGCGATCTAGGCGGATTATTGCGCTGCGAATTGCGATGCGCAGACGTGAATTATCCTTTAAAGTTTGTTGTGTTTTGACGAAAATCTGTTTTCGAGTGTCCATAATCGAAAACAATAAATGTTTGTGCTAGGGTTACAGTAATGGCGGTGTGTGGAGAGGGGACAAGCCATCAGTGGTGAATAAACATAATCCCTACAACGTTGCTTGATATATTTGAGGACATTTAAGTCCACGAGGAAATAAATCATTAGGAAATTTCTACGACTCCCCGTGTTGGTCCGGGCTCCTTTACAGAACAGACCATCTGCCTTCCTGCCAGGCAGCTCGTAAAAGGAGAGCATAGGTTTACCTTACTCGAGGCCTAAAATCCTGGATTCAGTTTGGCGTGAATTTCTTACCATCAGGAAATTTGTCTGCTTGTTTGCCTTCCAATATATTAAAAAAAATCTATGCTTAACCAATTTAAGGCAGGCATAGCTTAGATTTAAGTTCGACTCTTATCCTGTAATTAGAAAAAATAGTGCTTCTACAACAAATATATCTTGTTTTGGATTACTTATGCCAAATACTGGCTCTAAAGAAACTTGGGTCATCTTCCCCAGCAGACCTAATAAGATTCTTTAAAACGGCGTCTTGAAGTCCTAGCGTCCAGTAGGATGTCTGACTCAAGTGTCATTATTTTTATTACAAATACATAAATAAAATATTGATATTATTAACGTATTTGTAAAACCAAACATTGATATATTTGTAAATATATATCTCGTACAGACATATGTCTAGCTACAGGACATTTGTAGATTTGGAAACATTTTAAAATTTACCTATTTGAATTTCAATGAAACCAAAGTTTAACACAAATTAGAGAAATTTATCGTCAAGTGCCTTATATGAAGCAAAAGGGGTCACCGGTGCCGCTGTGGAAAAGAATTTGAGTTATGTGTCGAGATCCGGGTGTGAAAAATTAATGTGTCCTGTAATGGCGGCGTGCGAAATACGTACAAAGTGCTCGGTATAATATCTGACATGAACTTTTCGTGTCGTCGATTCGAAAACTGGCTCTCCTTATGGTACAATACGGAAAGTGTCGGTAATTGTAATCTCAACATAAATTTTAACCAACTTGAAGAGAAGAAGAGGTCTTACTTTCGACTCATATCTTTTGAAGTTATACTTCTTTAGGCGCGAAAGGAAAAATTAATGATGAGGGTTAATTTTTACGATGCGCGCGCATACCGTCACGAAAAACCGACATGATGAAGTTAGCTATAGATAACATTTTAGTTGTTCATAAAAGGTACCAACAAAGTAAAAGTAAGGACATCTACGTATGTTTGCGTGAGAACTGACAACTGTATTCACAATATTTCTTTATTTAATTATGTAGAAATATTTTTTTGTGATATTTTTATCAAATATTAAATAAACTTTATTTAACTAAATAATGCATTATAATAAAAATTTTAATGTATTAAATACCTTTTTTCTATGGTTAGTGTCATTTTGTCTACAAATGTAAAATAAGGCAAAAGATAAAATTTTTAAAAATATTTTTATCTTATTACGCCGAAAAAGTATACCTAACTTCTAACGCGTGTACATAAGTACACACACATTTTTTTATTTCAAAAAGAGAACCAACACCTGAAAAAATTCTTGACAAAAATTTCAAATTGGGGTTATATCTTAAATGTATAATGTGTGTACATAAGTACATACACTTTTTTTATCAATATTAATCGATTACTCTGTAATATCTTAACCGTTTTTTTTGTGTTAGCTGTACTTTTTTTGTTACAAGAGCTTACTTTAAAAAGTGTAACTTTTTAGTGTCACTTTTTAGTGTAACTCTTGTACTTTCAATATAACTTTTTTATAATTGTTTTAAAAATAGAATAAATAAAATTGCTTTTTTAAATCGTTTGTTACGGTGACAATAACTAATAATTATTTTATAGAAGAATTTAAAACTATTATACTCAAGAATACCTAAACTTAGAAGTACCTAACTCAATAATATAATTAAACGTTAACCTAAAATGTGATTGTTTTGAAGGCGAGTACAAATTTAAAAAGTAATTTCCGCCTGCAAGCTGGAGATAAGTCACGTATTCATTACCCTAACTTTGTATCTGACACTTATGCTAATTTAATCAATGTGTGTGATAGAAGTAGGTACACACGTTATTTCTGTAAAAAGAATAGTTAAATTAATTTTAGTTTTTTTTAGGAAATCAGGTTCACTATACCTAGGAAAACTATATAATTAAAACGCTTATCACATTTTTTCACTTTTTCCCCGTGTTGGTCCGAGCTCCTTTGCAGAATAAACCATCTACCTTCCTGCCAGGTAGGACGTAAAAAGCGAGCATAGGTTTACTGTCAATAACACCTTGTGATCTGATTAGGTGGTAGAGTTTCGCTGCGATTCACCTGGATTAGTACCACCGATTTACCTATTCCTGCCGCCATAACATCATGACATGTTCCGGTTTGGAGGGTAAGAGGCCTAACATCCAGGCCTCAGGTTAGCAACGCACCACTACCACCTTTGATGTCTCTAGGCGGCGTGAATTTCTTAATATCAGGAAATCCGTCCGCTTGTTTGCCTTCCATTATCATAAAAAGTATTTTTAGGAAATTAAGTTGACTAATAAGAAATCGTTTTCTTATATATAAACATATCACATTGAATTGGTAGCCTTTGCTTTCATATAGTATAGGTTCCTCTTTGGGAAATTAAATATAGATATCACGTTTGTACTAGAATACAAAGAAATAACGGCTAAAACATGTAAGTCTGTCCGTCTGTTTTCACGGTTAAACTACTGGCCGATTTTGCTGACACTTGATGTACATATAAATGAAAACCCGAGTTCAAACATAAGCTACTTTAAAGAAAACCAAAGAGGCTACAATGGGAAATGAAATTTGTATGTAAACATGTTGAAGTGTCCTAAGCTTTCTACAATGACTAAGTGTTTAATATAACAAAATACTCGTAGCTGTAAATGTTAATAAGTAGGTAAACTCTGTTTTTCGAGGCTCTACCTAATAACCTAGTTATTTAATAATAAGTTATTTAGTTTTGCCGCAGGAGTCAGGAGACGCAGTCAGGTTAAAAAAAAAGTTTATTAAGATTTAATAGAAAGTTCTAGCGCCATCGAGAGAAAATTTGATGAAGTTTTTTCATAATTATAATTCAATAATTATTTATATTGGGTGAAATTAGTCAAATAAATAATAAATACCCCTGGACAAATCACACAAGTTGAATCTAACTCCAAAGTAAGCAAATTATATGCTTGTGTTATGGGTGTTAGTCAACGAAACTATTACATATAAATACTTAAATAGATACTAGAATAAATTTAATTTTAAAAATTTGGTGGCATTTTGTACAATTTCGTTCAGTGAAAGTGCATAAATCAAATGATCATGAAGAAATTAGTGTATCGTGTATTTCCTCGTTGCCGCCAAATCTCACTATATGAGCTTGAGTAATGAGGCGACCGGTTTACCCAAGACCCTGATATGGCTTACAGACGGTTTAGGACTTATAAATAACTAGCTGCGCCCCGCGGTTTCACCCGCGTAAGTCCCAATCCCTCGGGAACTCCGGGATAAAAAGTAGCCTATATGTTATTCTGGGTCTTCAGCTACCTACATACCAAATTTCATCGTAATCGGCTTTGTAGTTTCTGCGTGAAAGAGTAACAAACATCCATACATCCATACATACAAACTTTTGCATTTATAATATTAATAGGATAGGATTAAAATTGATTACCGATTTTGGTAAATTTGATGCAAAATTTCTGTTTGACTGATGACAAAATACTAAAGTGAAAACCAAAATCTAAAGAAAGAAAGAAGATTTAATAGACCGCGTAGCTGCTTTGAAGAGAAAACGGAACATACAAAATACTTTTGAATTTACAATTTGAAGCATTACTTGTACTTTTAAATAAGGTACATATATAATACCTACTATGTTTCTTTTTCTGGTTCGTTTATCAAGTTTGTTATTCAGTAAATTTAAAAAAAGTTCGTAATGCTTTTGTGAACGAAAAAAATTACAGAGGATATTCCATGTTACAAAAATTGCGAGGTAGATTTCTTTTTCAATTGCTACTTTTTTAAAAATAACAATTTTTTTGCCGTCAAAACTGCAACTGTTTGTTTACCAACTTATAACCAAAGTACGCACTATGATTATTTTATTGACAATAGAGCGACGTTTAAATGTATCTGTCTCTGTCACACTACGACTGTACGCCCATTACCTGTCCAGCTCTCTCATAAATAAACTGTGCAACATGCAGTTGGTTAGGTGGCACGATGTAGATACGCGGCGATAGCAAGACGAAAATAATTTAATGGAATCTTCTATTAATGAACTTAGTCTTAATATATGTCTTATTATGGCTTAAGTCAATTTCTACACACTTATGCCCGGTTCCTATATTTAAAAAACGAGTCGTTTTGATTACGGATGGTAGTACTTAGATTACTAACAACGGTTGCTCGTTTCCGACTATTGATTCTAAACATTTTTTGAAAATATTGGTAACGCTCCGTTACTTTTGAACAAACTACGAATGGTTTAGCTGACGGATTACGATTCGTTGATTATAGGAACCGGGCATTAATGTATTTGTTCAGGTAACTAAGTGAAAAACAATAAAACAGTGTGATTTAATTAAGTGTTCAATGATCACCATAGTGATTTTAACAAATTACTGCTGAGAAAAAATCTGAACCTAATTAATTAAAAAAAAACCGCAATAGCTCTTATTATATTATATATTTATATTATTATATTACTTAATTATCAATACAATGTATGACTTATTAAACTTGAAACTTGCTTATTAAATTAAAATGTTTACACATAGGGATGTGAGTAGAGCGCGGGTAGACATTTTGAAGGCATGAACATCACAACTTCGGGCTGCAAGTTGAAGATAAGTCACGTATTCATTACCCTAACTTAAGATGAACCTGACACCTATGCTTAATTTATCGATGTGTGTGTTAATTTCCTTGTGAATAAAAGTGTTAAATTGACGAAAGTTAACACCATTTATACGTTTTTTTATAGTTTCTTAACTATTTTGTACGATCGGTTTTCCCCGTGTTGGTCCGGGCTTCTTTGCAGAATAGACCATCTGCGTTCCTGCCAGGCAGCTCGTAAAAGGCGAGCATAGGCTTACCGTCACTAACAACGTGACATCTGACTAGGTGGTAGAGTTTCGCATCGGCTCGCCCGGATTGGTACTACCGCCTCACATATTCCTGCCGCCATAACGTCATGACGTGTTCCGGTCCGGAGGGTAAGGTAGCCGGTAAACTTACTTTTGCTCGAGGCCTAACATCCTGACCTCAGGTTGGCAACGCATCATTAACATCTTTGGTGTCTCTAGGCGGCGTGAATTTCTTACCATCAAAAAATCCGCCTGCTTGTTTGCCTTCCTATAACATAAAAAAAAAACCTGGCATTAAAGAAAAATAAAAGAAGAAAGAAAAATCTCGGAATATCATTGTTACACAAAATTATTTAAGCGTTCCAACATATTATACCAACTTGTGGTGTGCAAATATTTTAATAGGTTTTAATCAGTTAAGTAATGTCAATTTTTATTTGCTAATTACACACAGTTTTTTGTGATGATTTTGATATTACATGATTTAATTTATTAATACAAACAAATTTTAGAATGTAAATTAATTAACCCCTATAAGAATATAAATGATTGTTTCATTCATATATGATTGTACTTGGTAAATAATACCGAGCAGGTATTATGAATGAAAAAGTTGTGACTTATGGATATTTATTTCACACTGAAACGCCCTTGATTGCCCCTATAGTCTTGCCGACCTTCATCGGACATGATTTCTTGAGGTTCCACGTTCGACCCCCGGGTCGGGTAACAACAAAATAGAAAATGCTTATTTTCAATTTACTAATAAACAATAATATTGACCGGTTGGCGATAGAATTGCCATCTATCACTTAGTGTCTTCGGCTAGTAATGGGTGCCCTGATTGGCGCAAAATCCTGAAAATGAGTACCTTCTTTTTTATTTTATTTATACCAACCTATATCAAGAGAATCAAACAGTGTCGATAAATCTTATTTTACGATATTAAGAACTCACTCAAAACCGCGCCGGGAGTTCTTATGTTTACTCCATCCTAGTAAAGTTTCTATCCACTTGCGTATTACGAGTTGTCTGGCAGGTCAAAGACTAGCACGCGATATCCATATTACTCCATACTAATATTATAAATTCTAGTCTGTCTGTAGCTTTTTTTACGGCTAAATCTCCGAACCGATTTTGTTGAAATTTGATATGCATATATCTTAAGAACTCAGTTCAAGTACTGGTTATTTTTTTTTTCAAAAATAAAGTCCCTAACAACTAATAGGGCATGATGTTTGTATGAAAATGTGACTATTTTACGCTGATTAAGTCGCAAGCAAACAGCTAGTCCATTATAATTATAGAATCCATTTCTTAATAAATCAATATCATAAAACCAAAATAAGGCTTTCCCAATGTTTCTGGCAATTACAAGCTATTAAATATAATTGCAGATCGTTTATCGATATAACCCACCGCAGAGTGCTCCCAGCTCTATGAGAAATAGGACGATATATCACAAAAGGATGAAATCCTTTAAAAGCATGCACATTGCGGCTTTAAGCCATCAGCGGGAGCGAACGTCATTATATATGTTGTTGTTTAATGGAGGCTTTACATATTGATTCGCGGTTTGATATAGAGAAAACTAGCTGCGCCCCGCGGTTTCACCCGCGTAAGTCCCAATCCCGCGGGAACTCCTTGATAAAAAGTAGCCTTTATGTTATTCTGGGTCTTCAGCTACCTACATACCAAATTTCATTGTAATCGGCTTTGTAGTTTTTGCGTGAAAGAGTAACAAACATCCATACATCCATACATCCGTACATCCATACATCCATACATCCATACATCCATACATCCATACATCCATACATCCATACATCCATACATCCATACATCCATACATCCATACATCCATACATACAAACTTTCGCATTTATAATATTAATAGGATTTTGTTTCGTTAAACTAGTTCACTCTCGCGACATCGCTCGCGCTGTTAATGTAAATGAGGGACTGCTACTACTAGACTTATCCGACTGATTTAGAGGAGGCGTTATATTTTTCAAGCATTTATATATAACTAGTGGTCGCCCGTTGGTCGAAATTCGACCACAATAAATTTTAACATCTTGTTGATAAGAACGCCATCTTCATTTCTAAAGACCAACTTTTTTGTTTCCAAACTGTTTAGTGTGCCATTTGTGATCTTTTATCGTTATCATCAATATAGTCGTTCATGAGTTATAAAAAGTGTAACAGACATACATGACTTTTTTTACCAAATCTGAATTTTTAAATTTAAAGAAAAAATCCTTCTACGAGCTGTCTAGCAGGAAGGCAGATGGTCTATTCTGCAAACAATCCCGGACCAATACGGTATTGTAAGTAGGTAATAATGATAAAAGGTGTCTTATGGAGTCAAGCAATATTCTCAACTAGCTGTTGCCTACGGCGTTGCCCGTATTGTCCCTGGAAATCTTTGTTTCGGGATAAAAACTATCCTATTTGTTAATCCAAATTATTCTCTATGTGTGTGCCAAATTTTATGGAAATTTGTTCAGCATTTTTTGCTTGAAGAAGTAACAAACAGACATACTAACTTTGGCATTTATAATATTAATATGATATGTGAAAAAACACAGATAAATACAAAAACAAACAAAATAAGAGAAACAGATCAACAAACAAAAGAAGAACTTGTGACCGACAAAAGAATTGAGCCACATAACTTGTGTTCGGAATCATTTCAACAATCTAATCCTTTCATATTTTCCAATCACTTTCGACAAACAAACATAGCGCTGTTACTATTTTAGAACTTACTAGCTATTTCCCGCGACATCGCCCTCTTTTAAGTTCTTGAGCTATCCTATCTTTGAATTAAAAGAAAGTATCTTCACGCACATATCCACGAAGAGGAAAGCAGAGGCACAACCAGGGCACCCACGACTAGCCGAAGGCACTAAGTCCTACAATGTGACAGGAGGCAAGCCTATTCGCTAACCAGTCACACATCCAAACCCGAGCAACTTTTTTTTTAGAAAATTCGATAACCACATTTCTTTTTGTTACCCGACCCAGGAATCGAACCCGGGACCTCATGAAGTCAAATCCAACTCCTGGACCGCTAGACCACAGAGGCGCTAAACATTGAGATCAAATTTTCCACTGGTAGGTTAAATAGTTCTTAACCTACAAGACCAATAGTGGTAGAGTGATGTGTGGCTGCTTGCGGGTGTGGTTCTAACACCTTGACTCTAGGTACATAATATATGCTTTACCATAGTATTTGGCTCTGTCGTGTTCCGTTACTTGGTTTGGGGTAGCTGCTTGCTTTCCCCGTGTTGGTCCGGGCTTCTTTGTAGAATAAGCCATCTGCCTTCCTTGCCAGGCAGCTCGTAAAAGGCGAGCATAGGCTCACCGTCACTAACACCGTGACATCTGACTAGGTGGTAGAGTTTAGCAGCGATTCGCCCGGATTGGTACCACCGCCTTACCTAATCCTGCCGCCATAACGTCATGACGTGTTCCGGTTTGGAGGATAAGTAGTAGTTAAACTTACTTTTGCTCGAGGCTTAATATCCCGGCCTTAGGTTGGCAACGCGCCATTACCACCTTTGGTGTCTCTAGGCGGCTTGAATTTCTTACCACCCGGAAATACGTCTGCTTTTTTGCCTTCCAATATCATAAAAAAATAAAAAAAATTGCACAATAGACCTAAAACGCTGGCCATAAGACAGCGACGTACCGATAACCGTGGCGTTTATAGGCCACGGTTATTTCATAGCTGTGTGTTTGCTTAATGGCTTATAACATGAAAACTAGAAATTTGATCAAGTTTACTAGATTTGGAGTACCTATAATACACAGCCTTGTTGGTCCAGTGGCTAGCGTACACGCCTAACTACATCGACTCGACGGGGGCAGGCATTTGTGTGATGAACATTTAGATTTTATTTTATGATTTTATTTTATTTATTTATTTATGGTATTGGAAGGCAAACAAGCAGACGGATTTCCTGATGTTAAGAAATTCACGCCGCCTAGAGACAGCAAAGGTGGTAATGGTGCGTTGACAACCTGACGCCGGGATGTTAAGCTTTGAGCAAAAGTAAGTTTACCGGCTACCTTACTCTCCGAACCGGAACACGTCATAACGTTATGGCGGCAGGAATAGGTAAAGCGGTGGTACCAATCCGGGCGAGTCGCTGCTAAACTCTACCACCTAGTCAGATGTTACGGTGTTAGTGTTAGTGAGAATCTGACGGTGAGCCTATGCTCGCCTTCTACGAGCTGCCTGGCAAGGAATGCAGATGGTCTATTCTACAAAGGAGCCCGGACCAACACGGGGGAAAATGTCTGTATTTACGGGTCTGATTGTTTATTAAATATATTCGGGTATCTATTTAAGTATTTCTATGTATTTGTATCGTTGCTTACTTTGGTGTTAGGTTCCATTCGTGTGACTTGTCCAGGGATATTTATTTATTTTATTTGTTATCGTCAAACGATACTTATATTTAATACGCATCGCTTGACATTTAGCTACTAAGAGTTTACATGGAAGAAATAAAGTTTTATATTTTCCATTTACCTAGTAGTTTAGCTGGTTTCTCTTTTTTTAATAAGAACTTTCTCTTGTTAATAACTATCACTACAAATTGATTACATTTTTAAACAAACAGAATTAGCAAAAACATGCGAAATGGCTA
>NJDD01001482.1:0-13481 GCA_002245505.1 Calephelis nemesis | reverse complement strand
ATATAGAAATAAAGATATAGATTGAGGCTACTCTCCATTCCGTGTTGAGATAAGTTAATCACATTTGTTTCAATACTGGAAGATTAGTTGATCCAATTCGTTAAAAATCGGTTCTGAGTTATTGGTAATACGATCACGTAGCTCGGAACCAAACAGCTCCGGTGTTACCCAACCAATTGATATTTTACGAACACCGATTTGGCAAACAATCTCTTCTTCCGTTTTGACGTATCTATATCCTGCTAATATTATAAATGCGAAAGTTTGTAAGAATGGATGGATGCTTGTTAATTTTTCAGGCAGAAACTACTAAACGATTTTTTATGATATTGGGAGGCAAACAAGCAAACGAATTTCCTGATGGTAAGAAATTCACGCCGCCTAGAGACACCAAAGATGGTAATGGTGCTTTGCAAATCTGAGGCCGGGATGTTAGACCTCGAGCAAAAGTTAGTTTGCCGGCTACCTTACCCTCCTAACTGGAACACGTCAATGGCAAGCATTGACATTATGGCGGCAGGAATGGGTAAAGCGGTGGTACTAAACCGGGCGAGTTTCTGCGAAACTCTAACACCTAGGATGTCACAGTGCTAGTGACGGGATTAGAATTTACATTAACATTTAGAAGACCATACTTAAGACTCAGAATAAAAACTAGACTACCTTTTATAAAAAAAATATTTTTTATGCGGTCGAAGCCGAAAGCCTATTATTATCTTTCTGTATGTTTTGTTTGTTTGATACTCCTTTATGCAAAAATTGCTGAACTAATTTTCATAAAGTTTGGCAAACTTATATAAGGTAACTTGGATTAGCACATAGGATAGCTTTTGTCCCGAAAAACTGTTCCTATGGGACCGTTAACCACGCTGGCAACGCCGCGGGCAACAGCTAGTTTGGTGTAAATGAGAAAGTTTGTAATATGTAATGAATAGAACTGATGTTTGTTACTCTTTCACGCACAAACTACTGAAGGGATTTAGATGAAACTGTACAAAAATGTAGTTTATACATCATCATGATATATATGCTACAATTTATAAAAAAATAAATTGGTACGCGGGCAAAGTCGATAGTGTAAGCTATTTTTTAATGTAAACAAATATCAAAAGTTTTTTTATTATTAAGGCTGAAAAGCTAACAGAAGGAACTCCTGATGGCAAGAACTACACGTGACGTATACCCACCAAATATATTGATGAAGCGTTGAAGTCACGGCAAAATATCAAGGCTACCCAACTTTCAAACTCTTGCATTTTCCATGGTCTGAACCTTCTGTCTAGAATTGATTACCTGCGTCCTTGCGAGGCAGCTCGTCAGAAGTGAGCACAGGTTTCATGGGTCATCACCAACTAGGCCACTGGTGGTCGAGTCCTATGTAACAGCTTGCCCATCTAGGGGTCCACTGACTTAGCTATTCCTGCCACCACAATGATTTTTATGTAATAAGTGAATCACACGGATTTTCTGTGGAAAGAAAATACCTTCGCCTGAAGACATAATGTATGGGATAGGTGCGTCGCTGTGCTATAGCCGGGATGATTAGTCAATTGTACAAGTCTACGCTACTTTTCGAACCGGAACATGACAGAGTTATGATGGCGGTAATAATAGGTAAGATGTTGAATTCCTACCCGGGCAAGTTTCTGCATAGCACTCTACAAATAAAAAAGTAAAGTATCTTCACGCCCATATTTCTGAAGAGGTAGGCAAAGGTACAACCAAGGCACCCACAACTAGCCGAAGATACTTAGTCCCACAATGTGATAGGTGGCGAGCCTATCGCCAACCGGGCACATAGCCAATCCCGAGCAACGTTTTTTTTTATTAGAAAATCGGAAAAACCTAATTTATTTTTGTTGCCAGACCCGGGATTCGAACCCGGGACCTCATGCAGTCATGTCCAACAACTGAACCACTAGACCACAGAGACTCTACTAATGGTCCATTAAACCTACTCGCCTCTTACAAGTTACCTGGTATAGAATAGATGGTATTTTTTACAGAGGAAACAAGGACCCATACTAGGATGCTGTCATATTCCGACCTGAAGGATAGGGTAGCCGATAGACTTGCGCAACTACTGGATTGATGATACATTTTTGCCTTTGAATTTGATACTTCATAAATAACATCACGTATTGTAAATAACTTTTCGAATTAAAAAGTTTATTACATCAAGTTAAGGAAATTAATTAATTTTTGTGTGTAATAATAAGTTTTTTAAAAAAACTTAAAGCTTTTAAAAAACAATAATCAAAAAACCTGTACATTGACCATAATAAAGTTTTTCAAAATATGCTAAAATACTAATAATAAATATTAAATATTTGAAATAATAAATATTTCTAGAATGTTAATGTTTATTTCTGGAGATATTACGTGGAATTGCTATATCTAAAGACAATGTAATGAACTTTTTTCAATTTATTGTTTTCCAGTTTTTCGGTGGTAAAAAGTAAAAAATTTCTTTGGCGGTTATAATCTATTTGTTTTGGTCTTCCTTTGGGGACCTTTTTTTATAATGTGGAAAATTTTCCCTGATACCCGCTGCTCTCGGGGTGAACAGCAGGTTATGTCGGACTCGAACCGACTTAAAACCACACTATGACCTTCGTGCCGCCCGGCTAGGAGCGAGATAGGGTCGTGTTGGCATTCACCATCTCGCTCCGCGGCTACGGCCCGGTACTTACCGGGCCTCCTCCCGCGCTGTAAGAGGAGTGACTCCGGCCACTGGAGTCGCCCCCCAGGCCCGAAGTAAGTCTCCCGACTCCCCCCGGCAGCCCCGCATCGAAGGCGCTTTGAAGGTGAAGGAACTGTCTTTTGTGCCCCCGGTCAGCCTGGACTCCCTTTGGGGACCTTATCTGACCGTATCCAACAAAAAAAAAAAACGGTCTACGCTGTAAAAAAACATTGCGTAGTCTAAGATAGAAAAAAAACAAAAATCTGTACCTATCGAACTGCGAAATCGATTTTTTAATCAGTTGAAAAAGACAATATTTGTATTTTAAAGTGAAAAGAAACTTTTTTAGTGACGTTCTTTTTGTAACACTTAAAAATGTTAAATTCTCGTCAGGACACTTGACCAGGGTGCTCATTGCGTAACTTTTTAGTGATGATCACTGGGCAATGTTTGAGTGGACGTGTTTTGTATTTGCTATATCTCCAATATATTTCTATTGGTCACTGGAGATAACAAATAAAAACATGTCATTTGACAGTTACTTGTTGTACACTTTACTGACTGACCATCACTGACAAAATACGCAATTAGCCCCCTGATCGAAAATTCATAAGACAGTGAAAGAGAATAAAACTGTATGTTGTCACTGAGTTTCATACTGTGATTTTTGGTTCGCCGACAGTTATATCTATAATTAGGTTAGGTAAAATCGCAACGTTCGATATATCTTTATTTACACATTTCTTGTGTGCGTGTGTAGGTATGTCACTGAACTTCTCGTAAGCGACTGGAGCGATTTTGATAATTTTTTTATGTGTTCAATCCGACAAAGACAAAACTGTTTTTTTTTTATTAATTTTTGATTTCTAATTTGGTATGTTTTATATTTAATCCGGTGGACTACGCTTCTGTCGGAGCATTATATATATTTTATTTAAATTTTAGTCTGTCCCGACAGTTCGCGCTGCGATCAATTTGACAAAAACAATTATAGTTTTTTTGTTGTTATTGTGTTATTTGAAATCGTTAGATAAATAAAATGTTACATTTAATTAAATACTTGTGTACAGAACAATAATACGCTGGTATATGTATATAAACATATTTTTATGTACATACATGTACATAATAATAACTACATTTAATGTATATATTACATTTATGTGGACTTTTACACCAATATCAAAATTTGTGCAAAATTATTCCCTAACCATTCCATAATGTGATAAATAAATAATATGATAAAATATACAACGTTAATATTCAAGATTTCACTTTTACCGGCATTCACGGAGTGCAACCCGCTGTTTATTTTTAAAATTAAAATTTCTCTCATCGGACTCATTAGGTGCTAAAGATATTTCTTATTATATTAAATTTTGACAAAAATAAAATAAGAGTTGTTAATTTTATATTTTTTTTTATTTTCCTTTTTTCGACATGTCAACAGCAATACACACAATATTACAATATAAAACTTAAAAATACACAAATGTTTGAACGTAGGTATGCCAATAACAGGCATGCACAGCATTCTTAATAAAAAATATCAGACGTTTGTTTATAGTTAAAATATCAGTCAACATGTTGCTGCAGATGATGTAATATCACTTAATGATAATAAACCTAATAGTGATAATACTTATGTAAAAGTATGTAAAGTAAATGAAAACAAAATTAAATGTTAATTAAAACCGACTTCAAAAGTAAAAGTAAGTTTTTAGTTTTGAAGTCGGTTTTAATTAACGTAGTTATTTTTATTCAATACTTTTTAGCTTATTGCTGAAATATAGACGAAAGTAGATAAAAATGCTCATAAAATAAAAACTTACGGGCCTACCTCAAACAATTTTTTATGGGACCAATCCGAAACTATTACACATCAATCAAAAAAAGAATTACGTAAATCGGTTTAGAAACCTCGGAGAAATCGATGTACATACATAAAAAAACCGGCCCTACTTAGAGCCTCCTCGTTCTTTTGAGATATCAAAGACATGTTATATATCTAAATCTTTGCTCGATTATAGTCCGGACAAATTTACAACAAAGGACTATAGTTTGTTAGTGATTGCTAGGTCGATCTAGTATTGGGCACGTAACACCAGAAACATAAAATTTATGGTTTTAACATAAAAGTTACTATCTACGTAAATAGAACGAGTTTATTGTGTTTTTATGTTATTTTATTACTTTAAATGTAAAATCTTTGCTCTTAATAATAATTGTTTGTTGGTTGCTTAAAAATTAAAGATTTTGAATTAAGAAAAACTTTATTCACATTGACCATATAAGTGGTACTTCTTCTCGCTGACATTTTTAAAAATTACCGTCAGATCCAAATTGCAGCGGAAAAAGATCAACGAACAGGCAATTTAGCTGATTACAATTTCTTGAACAAATACTATCCATCTCAAATTTTCTTATAATTTTAAGTTAAATTTAATTATTTTTACGTCCGTACCGCTAAAGAGATAGGCAAAGGTGTGATCTCGGTACGCATAATCAGCCGAATGTATGACTTCCCACAATATGATGTGATAGGTATAGGTTTGTTTTGAGTTGGGTACAGGGGAATCAAACCTAAGACACAATGCATTCAATGCCAAAACTGGACTCCTAGACCACAGAGATTCAGTGATTTTTCCAAAAAATTACGTACAATCGATGTCATAGACATCTATGTATCGCGCATATATAGCACAAATAGCGTATATAGCTCTTTTATCTTTAAACATAAAAATGTATACCTATTTCCCTTGCTCATTGCTTCAAGCGTGAATAGATAGACCCTTTCAATTCTGATCTACGTTTGTAGGAAAAGCTTCATATGAAGTGAAAAAATGGTTAATTTAAAAAAAATAGGAAAACAAATATTTTAATTTTTCCAGTGAAGACGGTCGTTAGCTACCAACGTTAAGTGGTAAGAAGTTCTTTCGCTATCGTAACACGCCTGAATGAGTGGACTTTTCTATTGTTTTACTTATAGTTAGGAAAATATTTATTTGAAAAAAATGGTTGCCTGTAAAGTCGGTTTTACGGGCGAAGATTTTACGTGACAACGTCTTTTTCTCGGTAGAATATTTATTGATATGAATATTATTAAAGAGTGGGAGAGAGACGCAAGGCATTCGCCGCTCCGGCGGGCCTCTCTCTCGTTCGGTGACTCATCGTAACGTTACCGGGCGTTACACTTTTTCATGAGTGACTCCGAGCCGCAACCTAATTTAAGACGTTGTCACGTCAAAAAATGATATTCATGCCCATATCTCCAAAGGGTTACGAAGACGCACAACCAAGGCACCCACGACCAGCTGAAGACAATCATCAATTGGATAGGTGGCAAGTCTATCGCAAACCGGACATATATCAATCCTGGGCAACGCTATATTTATTACAAAATTGAAAATACCCATTTCATATTGTTGCCCGACCCAGGAATCGAACCCAGGATCGTTAGAAGTCAAGAACTCCGCACCGCTAGACCATAGAGGCGCTCAATATTCATCGTATCGTTACGGTTTGCTCCCCATCACCAAAGGCAGCTTAACTTGTGTATTTGGGTAATGGCGGTGAAATACATGATATAACATTTAATATGAAGTAATTAGCCAAATATAGATTCTAACACATTTAAAACACTTTCTGCTTTACAATATGCAGTAATTTATAAATACAAATATTACACAAATTCATTTTCCTACGACTTGTCATTTGTTTTCAGTCTTTACAAATGAATTTTTGTTTTTATTTTTAAAATGGTTTCCGAGTGCTGTAAAAGTCGTTTGATATATCCCGACTCGTGTATTCCCTTTGCAAACATAATTATGTTAATCATACAGTTTTTTTATATTCATTTTTTACATGAGTTTTTGTTAGTGCATCTCAAAAAAAGAAGATAAAGAAGATAATCTACTATCATAAGATTTCCTAGGTGGTAGAGTCCTGCAACGACTCGCCCGGACATACAGGGACCACCGCCTTACCTATTACTTCCGCGAAATGACAATGCTCGTTATTGTCGTGTTTCGGTTAAAGGGTAGGGTAGCCGGTTTACTTACTTACGCAGGAGGCTGACCATTCTAGCCTCAGGTTGACAACGCACCATTAGGTACCACATTTGGTGTCTATAGGCGACGGCATTTGTTACCATCAGGAAATCCGTCTGCTTGTTGTCTCCCTATAACATAAAAAAAAAATCGACGAATATTTTTTAAAAAAAACTTGGGTTCGAATAAGTTCCTCAAATAAACCGCAACCGGTTAAAACAAATATAGCTCTGCCAACATTTTTAACTTATTTGCTATTGGTATCTATCACCAATAGCTAATAAATTAAAAATGTGTTGCGCACTCACTATACTAATTTTAAGTTATCGCTATCTTGTTTCCACGAAGGTAAAAGAAAGAGACAAAATACTTTTAGTTTTAGTCTGTACACGACATTTCTACAGACGTTCAACCAATTATTATTTTTATGTGAGAGGTCCTCGAACAAGCACACGCCTCTCCTGATGGTGAGAAATAGTTGTGGTCTTTTATAGGTGCGCTGCTATACTGTAGCCCGGGGTATCAAGCTTATTGCACTAGTCTACCGTCTGCCCTACCCTACGGGCCGGTAGAAGAAGCGATCTATTTATTCTACACAGCGGACCTGGACTAACACTTAACAAACGCGTAATTGGTAAATTTTGGTTAATAATATAATGATTTGGCATGTACGGACTAACCTGACATGTCTAAAATGTTCCATAACTTGTTTTTGTTTTATTTGAAAAAGATAGCGTGCATATAAAATAAGTTTAGTTTGTGCATCTAAAATGAGTTTAGTTTTAACACCAGGAGCGCCATCATTACAAGATTAATAAATAAACAAATATTATTTTCTTGGCTTGTGTAATGGGTTAAAGATTTTAATACATAGAAAATACTTTTAAATAGATACTATAAGCCTCTGTGGTCTAGCGGTCCGGGTGTTGGACTTGACTGCATGAGGTCCCGGGTTCGAATCCCGGGTCGGCTAACGGGATTTTTCCAATTTTCTAATAAAAAAAATGTTGGTTGGGATTGGAAATGTGCCCGGTTGGCGATAGGCTTGCCACCTATCACATTGTGCGACTTAATGTCTTCGGCTAGTCGTGGGTGCCCTGGTTGTGCCTCTGCCTACCTGTTCGGGGATATGGGCGTGAAGATACTTATAAATTTAATAAATACCCAGACTCGGAAATACAGGCATCTAAGCGTTTATCACACAAATGCCTGCCCCGTGTGTTAAGGCGTGTCGACCAATGAGGCGGTCAATACATTAAAATTCTTTATAGTCCATTGAAATGTTACGTTTTTTGGGCCTAATCTTGCGTTTTTTAGAGGACGCAATTTTATTTTTTCGATGTGTAGGGGGGTAAGTGTAAAGCTAAAACCAAGTTTGTGGGGTCGCCACCCTTGTCCCACGGCCGCCATATTGAAAATAGGGGTTGAAACGATTCTTATGATATATCTCTTAAACTATTTATATAAATAAAAAAAAACAAAAAAATCTGAAGATTTTTGGCTTATAACTTTTTTATTTATAGTTCTACGATAAAAAGTTACTGGACCAAAGTTGTAGAGAATTTAATTTGCAACAAAAAATGTTAACATTTTTTTTTATAAAATAAATAGTTTAAGAGATATGTCATAAGAACCGTTTCAACCCCTATTTTCAAGATAGTGGCCGTGGGACAAGGGTGGCGACCCCACAAACTTAGTTTTAGCTTTACACTGACCCCCCCTACACATCGAAAAAATAAAATTGCGTCCTCTGAAAAACGCAACCCCAAATGTAACTTTTCAATGGGCTATTAGTAATACAGAGTATACCTCTGTGGAGTATACAGTAATGAAGAGATGCCTTTCAATTGGCAGATCACGGTTTGCGAAAATGTTAGCGTGTTGGTGTGTCTGTAAATGATATCGCTGACTTTGTTGGAGTGGTCGGTCATTTGGAAACTTCGGAGAACTGATTCTGTGTAATATTGAGTAACATTTGAAGACTTCAGTATAAGCAATTTTAACAGCTAAAGTTAATAATAATTAAACCAAATTTACACAATTGACATAAGCTATTTGTAGTAGTAGTATCTTCAAGCCCATATCCCCGAAGAGGTAGGCTGAAGCACAACCGGGGCACCCACGACTAGCCGAAGACACCAAGTCTCACAATATGATAGGCGGCAAGCCTATCGCCAACCGGGCACACGTCGAATCCCGAGCAACATTTTTTTTTCGGACCCGGGACCTCAGTTGTACTCTTTGGACGTCTCTTGTGACCTTTGTGATTTAAGGATTTTTCAGAAGATAGTACAAGCACTTTTCTGACATATTTCAGTTCTCTGCTAACAACTTTTATTTATTCTCATAAATATCCCCTTTTTTATTTTTTGGAATGATTTCAGCATCAGCCACTTGCCAAGTCAATGACAAATTACACCCAATTTCATAAAATCCAGCTTAAATTCTTATTTCTTATTCGAGAATCTTAAGTAAAACGGAGGTTTAGTAAAGTTTACTCAAGCTCATCAAATGAGATTTGATGGCACCGAAAGAAGCATAAGACCCTCATTTCTTCAATGAATTTTGACACACTTAAAAATATCGTCCTGCCGATATCCTCAAAGAGTTATGCTATGGTTCAACCTGGGCACCCACGACTAGCCGAACACACTAAGTTCAACAATGTGATAAGTGGCAAGCCTATCGCCAACCGGGCACACATCCAGTCCCGGACAACGTTATTTTTATTAGAAAACCAAAAAAATACACATTTTCTATATTGCATAATTCTGTGCTTATCTCAACGAAGCGAGAGTTGGGTATGTCAGAAAAGCATGAAAGTAGGATAAATGCGGTCGAAATGAGAGCGCTACGGAAAATCTGTGGTGTGAAACTCGCTGAGTGCATTCGTGACAGTAAGATCCGAGAAAGAGTGGGATTGAAAGAAATTGTTGGTGTTAAAATGCGAAAAAGCGTGCTACGCTGGTTCGGTCATGTGGGAAGAATGACAGATGAAAGATATACGATGTGAATGTGGATGGATGTAGGTACCCGGGGAGACCAAGGCTGACATTCCACGATCAGATAACTCGGATATTATCCGAGAGTGGTGTCAAGAGTCTCCGAATGGGCGTGTTTGTATGAAGAGGGTAATGAATGTGAAGGAAACCAGACAGGTTTGTCAGGATAGTTAGGTCTGGCACTCGATACTCTAGCCTAACCCGTAAAGAACTTGGCGTGAAGATGTGTATGTATGTTATATTTTTTTGCCTGACCCGTGGATTGAACCCGGAACTTCAGGAAGTGCAGTCCAACGCCGGACCGCTAGACCACAGAGGCCATAACGCTTGCGTATTTTAACAATAATTAAACAGTTATATAAAATGCCAATTTTAGGTGCCTACTTATAACTCAGTAAGTATAGTTTTGGCGCTATCGTAAATGAAGTTGGTCGCAATTTTTACTTTATTTGTTTTATTTTTTATTTTTTGATTTAGAGTGAAAATAGATTGAAATTGGGTAATTTAGGTAGGACTAACATCAATTTTGTTCAGTGAAAGTGCAAAAATGAAAAACCACGAAGAAATTAGTGTATCGTCTATTTTCTTGCCGCCGTGAAATCTCACTAGATGAGCTTGAGTAACGAAGCCATCGCTTTATTCAAGACCTGATCTGACATGACTTTGTACATAGTGACTAATGACTGTATAAGAATAAATTAACGAAGAAGAACTCAACATGTACAGTATGCAAACGAAATGTCTGAGCGTATATTCCGGTGAATTTGTAAAAACCGCGAGGTGAGCAACAGATTAGCCATTTAAAAAAAATGAATGAGCCCCGTACAATACTTTCAAATTAATGTAAGACGGTAAAATATTTCGTTATATAAAAGAAATTTAATCATTTTCTCTCGATCCCACTAAAAACAGATCCCTTCTTATAAAGCAAACTAACTAAATATTCAATCATAATAAATCCGGGCTGTCATCATTTCAGTTTATCCGTTAAAAACTAAATCCTGCTTGAATCATCTTTCTGACAATCTGTGAAAAAGGGTCAATGACTCGCGCGTGACGGCGCGGACGTGTAGGCTTTGTATTATAACATCTACGAACTTATTTTCTTTGAACTGCGTATGAATTGTAAACATTTTTTTGCCTCAAAGAGAATATATTACTTTACGTTTTAATTAGCATAGCGATATGTCGCTCGCAGAAGAGCGAAGAAGCATTGTGCTTCTTTACTTAATCTTCCCACACAAAAAAATCACCATAGATGTTATAGGTGCGTCACTCCCCTGTGGGCGAGATTTTGAGTCTTCCTACCCTGCCCTACGAACCAGAACACGATAATAGTTGCGATGGTAGGCTGTGAATCCGTAGCCAAGCAAGTTGTTGTACGGCACTGTATACAATCTGTATCCTTGTTAGTACCCGAGTCAGATTCAAAATCAGAAAAATCGTTATTCACATAGACCTCACAAGTGTATTTGTGTGCGTCGACATTTAATAAACTTCCACCGGATCGGAAATCGGAATCGCGGTCACACACAGAGAAGATTCGGCTCAAGAAACTCTGCGGGTGTTTCTTTTTTCAATACTAATAATTAACATTATAAACTAAATAAAAAATACAAATTACAATATTATTTTAACTTAAATAAAAAGAGTAACAAAGTACAACAAATCACATTACAAATTGCAGTGCGAGATTGAAACTTTAATCCCCAAGCATGTTCGACTTCCAAATACTCTGAGACCTTATAATAGTCTTTCTTTGATAGTTTTGCTTTTATACGCTTTTTAACTTATTTAAAGATAGATCTCGTATAACACTGGGCAGCTTATTGCAGAAGCAGATTAGTAACGAGCTATTTAAGCTATGCTTGCCAAGTCATAAAATACGAGCTGCTAGGTAACATGGTAGATGGCATGTTCTACGCAAGGGACCTGGACCAACATGGAGGAATAAGAACTTAAACGCTTTTAGATGTATCATGTGGTGATGGTGCATCGATAACGTAAAGTTACCCTCTCTCCCCTCCCTGACTGAAATGTCGACTATATATCTTTTAAAACAGAAACAGTGCGAAGCATAGATGTTATAGCAATAGTAAAAATGAAGGGAAACAGCAAATAAGGAATAATACATAATAATAACAGTAAAACAGTAAAAACCCACTCCAACTATTTCATTTGGAAGTGGGTTCCACGTCGCGATTTGATAATTAGTTTTTCGAAAGATAGCTGATAGATGTTGATAGATGTTTTCGAAATGGGCCCTTGTAAGTTTTATCATTATCCTACTAGTTGTTTTTGAGCTAAACTTAATAATACTTAAAAATGTCTAACAATATCTATATATATATAAAATAAAGTGGTGTTAGTTACACTATTTATAACTCAAGAATAGCTGAACCGATTAAGCTGCAAACTGGTGGGGAGGTAGCTTAGAACCGGGAAAAGGACATAGGACATACTTTTTATTCTGTTCGATTTTGAGGAAACTGGAAAAAACAACATTTTAATTTTTCCCATACAAACTGAATGGGCGGAACGAAGTTCGCGGGAACAGCTAATTAACTATAAAACCACTACTCTGATCGTGATCAAACTAATACGGGACATCGGAATCATGATTTATCTTTACTATACCCATTCCATCCCCAGACAGAACGGGGATACCGTTAGAGGTACCACATTTTATGTTACAATTGACCGGAATTAATCACGGTGGCTCTGCTGGAGAGTGTGACACCAAAAACCGAGTATTTTTTATTTGCCTTTGAGTATTCTAAAAAAAACAACTATATATAAAAATTAATGCCACTTTTCGTTACAATACAAAACTCAAGAACGGCTCACCTATCTAAACCAAATGTTCAGGCTTTTTTCGCACTATTCAGTAGATGGTTTATGTGAAGTTTGCTTAAAATCGGTTTCATTTATCACATTTGTTGTAACAAAATATGAATTCAACAAAATGATCCGCCATTTTGTTAGTGGGTATTTTTGAGTCAAATCGAAACTTTTTCAGATGGAGATTGTGCCATATTCAAACTTTTTTCAGTTGTTTTTTTTCTTTTTTTGTGTTATGTCATTCATGCGGTCATATACGTAGCGAATCACGTACCGGGCCGCTGTGTATTATAACATAAACTAACATCAGTATAAGCCTATATTGTCACAATATTATCTAACACTGAAAACTAAATGTGATAGAGAACATGGAAGCTTTATCGAGTTACAGACGAAGTTAGTAGTTACACTACGTCCAGAGTGGCTGGCGTACACAAAATAATTGTTTTCAAAAGCGTTCACGGGAAATACTAATCGGATAACTGAAACATGTTTATATTGGCCTCTGACAGTAGCGACGACTCACACAAATTTGTTTATTAAATTTGCGTACAAACTTTAACCATGCTTAAAATTCGTGTTTCAGTTACCTGTTTTGTTGATAGTAAATATAGATGAAGCAAATAATATACAGTTATTTTTATAACCAAAATATCAGAAGGTTTTTTGAACTTTGTGTTAAGTATGTTTGGCGGGCGTTCTTCCCTAACAGGAACAATGATTACCGGAAAACATATTCGTTGAGTATTTCCTACATCAAATTCAAATGCCGAGCGTAATCTTTGTATCGCGCGAGCTTTTTACAACTTTTAAGGTTAGAATTTTGTTTGTATTTTGGCTACCACCTAAGAGCCGTTCTCAAAGACATCAAGTGTCTTAAGTCGACATTTTCAATACAAAGTTGTG